>WBMY01014150.1:474331-504989 GCA_013397315.1 Donacobius atricapilla
TGGCTTTAGGATATTTACAGCTGGTGTCAGTGTAAAAGGAAGAAGTTATTCACCCTTTCCTTATGTCCAGGACTGGTTCCTTTAAATCAGTGCAGAGCGTATGAAAATTGTCATTACTTGTGTGCAGGTCATGGGCTGGGAGACATAAAAGGTGCCAATTGAAAACACCATTCTGTGGGTGCCCACCTCTTTATTTGCTAAGATGTGAATTTCATTTCTTGGGTTTCTTTGCTGCCCTCTCGGTAGGCTCTATACTCAAAGGAAAGAAAAGTGTTAATGGTACAATTATGAGTTTTAGCAAAAAAAATAAACTTGAATTTATTCTTTGTTCTTGGGGTTTCTCATGGCTCCATTTTCAGACCTGTGCTCTTCAACACAGGCCAGGGAGGGGATTGTCCCCTCTGCTCTGGGCTGGGGCAGCCTCACCCCCAGTGCTGGGGGCAGTGCTGGGTGCCACGAGATAAAACTGACTCTGAGCCGCTAGAGAGGGTCCGAAGGAGGGTAGCAAGGATGGTGAAGGGTCTGGAAGGGAAGCTGCATGAGGGGTGGCTGAGGTCACTTGGTCTGTTCAGCCTGGAGAAAAGGAGATTGAGGGGAGACCTCACTGCAGTTACAGCTTCCCGGTGAGGGGAAGAGGAGGGGCAGACACTCATCTCTTCTCTGGGGGGACAGTGATAGGACCTGAGGAAATGGCCTGAACCTCCCATCAGGAGAGATTTAGACTGGATATCGGGAAAAGATTTTCACCCAGAGGGTGTTTGGGCACTGGAACAGGCTCCCCAGGGAGGTGATCACAACACCAAACCTGACAGAGGCCAAGAAGCACTTGCACAATGGTGCCAGGCACAGGGTGTGACTCATGGGGATGGGGCCGTGCAGGGCCAGGACTTGGACTTGAAGACCCTGTGGGTCCCTTCCAACTCAGCATATTCTGTGATTCGTACTCAGAACAGGAAATGGTTGTGGCAAAAGGCACTAGACAAAAATATTCAGGTATTACAGTACATATTCATGAAAATGTTGGCATTTCTGCAGGTTCTGACCATCTATAGTATTTAGCATTTCCAAATTTCGGTGTGTAAATATTAACAAATCAGGATGCTTTTTATGCCAAGGCAGTTGTCTGTGAGGGGAAGCTATTGCCTAAATCCTTTTTTAAAGCTGAAGATTTTCTAATATCAGTCACTAATCACAATTGTTAGTCCTCCATGATTTAAATAGTGCAGTAGAAGTGTCCATTTCTTATGCAGAAGTAGAATGTACAATGTGGAGTTTCCTTCAGTCAAATCTTAGTCACATGATATGATACTTGAAATTACCACTTCAATTTAAAGTGAGTCTTGTTTCAAAGAGCTGACAGTTATGATGTCTTTTCAATATATTTATCACTGCTTCTGAATAATGAAATTACAGGATTCAAGGAAGTGGGATCAGGCCTCATCTTTGAAAACTGTCTCTGCTGGGGAACAGTCTGGCAAGGCCAAGAGCAGCCAGGTAACCCTGTCAGTCATCTAATCCCACATCAGGCTGGAATTGCCTAGGAAAATATGTCAGACATACCAGCCTGGGGCACAGAAATCAGCTAAACTGGCAGCAGTGGGGGAAAAAGTCATTGGAGGCAGGTTGCTTATTTTGTGGGAGGGCAAGACAGACAAAACAGGGTCAAATAATGGGTAGAGATATGGCAAGGTATGCAAAACTCTCTATTTTATTGCAAACTGTAGCAATCGTCTCCATATATAAGAGCTACAAGATATAGCAAAAAACTTGTAAAGCTGAGTATAAAATAAATATTTTGGGGTGAACATAATCTAATTATTTAGGAGTTCAGATGAAGATGACACTAGTTCCTAAAAATAGCACTGATGCTTTGGAAATCTTGGAAGAAGCTATTAAGGAATTACCAGATTACAGGCAAATATATATATTTTTAAATATGCTTCCAGTGCAAAGGCATATGGTGCCGCTGTGTCTCAAGCAATAAATAAGCAGATGTCAGAAATGTAGCCTGTGTTTGATGCTGCTTGAGCTGCCTCTGCCTCCCAGAGCCCAAAGCTGCAGCACATTTCATGGTGCCTACCAGAGTCAGAGCACCAGCTGGAAATACCACTGAGAGGCTGGGGAGTGTCACAGTGCCATCAGTGCCACGTGTCCACCAGAGCTTATCTCCCTTCTTGGTAATGAAGGTTTCTCTTCTTCAGACCAGAGATCAGACCTGGGCAGTGCTCCTGAGAGGGAGGAAGGGCCTGAGGTATGCTTTCAGTCATTCTGACTGTCCCAAGTGGATTATTTGGATGATTGCAGGATCATTTGGTGGCTTTCTCTCATAAGGCATCTTTGAACCTAGCCTGCCTGAATCTAGTCCTGAATAGAAGTTAATTTAGAGCTATTCAGAAGCTAATTTAGAGAGGTTTACTGAGCTCTCTTCAAGAGAGCAGTCTTTTAGGGTCCATTTCTAAATCATGATTTTTCTTTTTACTGTGGTTTGCAGGCTCTGCATCAGGGAAAAATATCCTGGTTACTATTGTAGGCCATGAGATGGTGGTGAATGGTGATGTCCCGGTTTAGGGCAAATTCTGGGAGGGAACCTCCGAATAGGACCCAAACAACCCCTCCCCCCACANTTACTTTGTCTTTTAAGAAGTGCTGAATTCTTCTTGAAACACTGATGGTACCTTTACACTGCACATGTGGCACATCTGTGTGGCTCTTAACCCCACTAGTACAGGCAGAGATACAAACAGCAGCTTGCAGTGACCCCTGGATTGCAGCAAACACCTAGTTTTCTGTAATTTTTCCCAGGAATCTTACTCTTGTCATTTTTGTTACACACGTCCTACCAACTGTTTGTCATCTTGTCCCCAAACAAGCTCCTGAGGCCCAGTGAGGCCGTTCAGATGAACCCCGGCCACGTGCACCTGGTCCTGCCTTCTCCTGAGGAACACTTGGGTATGAACACCATGTCCTAGGAGGATAACAGGAGAGGGTTTACCTAGAGAGGTAACCAGATACTGTTTAAAAAAACCACAGTATTTCCAATGAGAAATCTAGGAGCAACTGATACTGGGGTTTCTGGAGCACTTTTCATGCATTTTAATTGCCAGTGTCTGAAGACTCTGCATGGTCTTCATTCTAAACTTCAGGCTCTTGTGTCTTGAGGCCATCAGATGTACCAGATGCTGAAGATAGAGCAACAAATGCATTTGAGGCCATTCAAGCACCACGGAATTGGCACCTGGTCCGTATGTTGTCCATCTGGCCTAGGACTTATTTTGTGAGGGTAGGGCCTTTGGCCAAATTGTTGTATCTCTGATGAGTTCAGAACAAGGACTGTACTGTGGGAGTTCTGGGGCAGGGTAGAAACAGGCAGAGATAAGTTTCCCCTATTGCTAAATGATTACTTAAAAAAAACCCTTTTGGGGCATTGATAAGACTCCTGCTCTGGAGGATTAATATATTTTCTTGGTGGAGCATCAGTGTTTTCTGCCTGAAATGACTCTAAACCAATAATTCTTTAGGTAATACAGGGTAAGAGCAGGAATGATACAGACGAACCTGGAGAGGGTAAGCTTTAGGGCTTCCGCCCTAAATCTGAAATGTGTCGCCAAGGCACCCAGGTGAGCAGGGTGCTTCAGTTGCAAGAGAAACATGCAGTTTAGCCCAGGGCAACCCCCTGCTCAGAGCTCTTTTCCACTTCAGCTGAATTGTATCCACAGCCTAATCCCACCTGTGCAAATGTGGCGTCACCTCTTGATGGCATGGTTTGCATTCACCTTAAACTGAGACATTTTAATTCATGTTTAGTGTGAGGAAGAAATAAGACCTTCAGTGTTCACATGACACCCATTTCTGTGCAACCCAGTGTAAGGTCTGCCCCTAAATTCTGGCTGATTGCAGGAGTTCAGGATTTTCCTGGAGTGTCAGGTTGGGAGTATGAGTCTTGTTTTCAGAGAGAACTTTTGAAAAAACTGTGGTTATTGGAGAAGTGAACTCAGGCTGAGATGTTTTCTTTTTCTGTTACTCCTTCCAGTCAGATAACTAAATTGATTAAAAAGCTGTTTTAAAAACAGAGGATTACTCAGTCTTTTGTAGTTCCTTTTACGAGAAAAACGTGCTCAATAGAAAGGAGCCGAAGGTTTGCAATAGAGAGAGATAGCCCTGTAATCTTTGTGTCTATGTGTGGGAAGTACTTGAAAATTGCCTCCTACGGACAGATTAGTGAATTGTTGGTAGAGGAAAGTTTCTTCAAAATTACGCTTTGCATAAACTTTAAATTGCAGAAAACATCTACTTTCCTGTTATCTCCATTATTTATGTACTATCTGAAACAAATGTCAGGCTGACACCTCACAAATTGTTTGCTACTGATTCTCCTATTACTTTACAGATGTTCCAAAAGTTTTCACACCAGCTTCTCAGAAAATATCTAAAGATGAGGGCAGGTTTCATTCTGAAGCATCATTGTTTTGGCAGGTATGAAGAAAGTTGAGTGGGCTGATCACGTGCTTCCCATCTGTCAGCTCATCACTGTTAATAGGTACTTGAAGGAAAATTGCAGTTATTTCACACAGCACTGGAAGCTGAAAGTTCATATGTCAAGGAAAGATGGACATGGAAATAACAGACTTTTTTATCCACAAAAGACATCCCTGTGCTGCCCTGTTGCGGGTAGTTATCTTGTGTGCACTTGTGATCTTGGTCTAATTTGGACTTGCTGATGCTCACTGAAAAGGACATTACCCTCACTCTGGGCCTGTCTTCCTCAAGACATTGAAAGGCAGGGCAGGATTTTTTTCCAGTAGCACTGAAATCCCCCTAAAAGCTGACAGAGAACTACAGTGCAGAGGTTTTCCTGTTTCCTGGAACTATAGTTCCTTCCTGAGTGCCAGCTGTTGTCACCCCTCTCAGCTGCTGTGTGCATTGCTGTTTCTTATCCACAGAGGTAGGGGGACAGCAGTTTCACAGGAGCAGGTCCATATATCCACCATGGATAAAAGTTCTTCCAAACGCACATTAGACTCCATACCTTTAGTGGTTTTAGTGACTAAACCATAACATTTCCTGCTCTTGCCTGTCTGAAACCCATTCTAACAACCCAGTCAAGCTGCCCACATCCATGGCTTCCTGGACTGCAGCTTATCGCAGATGATGAATAAAGAAAGCTGTGCTTAACCTGGATTAGAGGCATCCTGCAGTGTTGGAAACAGCTCAGTACTTGCAGGTTTGGGTACAGCCTGTTACAGCATGACAATAGTATGGCTGAGTTGGTAAAATGGCCAGTTTGCCATTTGTAGTGCACCAGCCAAATAAAACTTGTCTTGCTATTGCTTGTTAAGAGCAGCTAAGCAAGCTCTTCAGTGTGATTCATCTCACCTAAATTTAGCTGCCTAAAAATTAGACATCTCATCTGAACCAGTCATCTACCATAGTCTCAAAATTAGTCATCAGAGATAAGCAGCTCAACACTACCTGTGTCAAGAGAGGTTTCTGGCAGAGATAGGGAGTTAAGTCATCTATGGAGGTAACTGTTTTTCTCCACTCTTTCTGACTTAATTTAGTGACTTTTGACAGCAAGGCAAGGGAAGCTCTATTCTTTGCTCTGTTTTCCAAAAGTATCTTTTCCCTTTCGGCTATCAATCATTTTAATTATGAAAAAATGTCTTTGTGTGTGAAGCACCACCTGGATTTGTTGCCCTGATTTTATGTTATTGCCTCTTATTTTCTTATTGTTTCTCTGATTGTGAATTAGAATAATTTCCAAGGTTGGGTGAAAAAGCAATGTTCTTTATCCTTTATTTAAACACATTTTTTTCCAGTAATCAATAGCACAACTAGAACTCTTGGTTTCAATGCTTTCTCCTTAAAAACATAGATCAGAGTATTGTGAAGCTATACATCTTCCCTGTCAAACATTTAATTTATTGTGCTGTTCATTTATAGCTTGAGACTAGAGAACTATTGGTTGACAAAAGAGGATGGATGACTCTTTTATTGAGTCCTTATACAGCTGGCAGAAGATAGCAAATGGAGGAAGGAGATGTGCAACACTCATTTCCAAACTTCTAATAAATTGTGGATGGATCACAAGGAATTTATGCTAACTTAAATAACTTTCTAAAGAATCGGAAATTTACAATCATTTGTCTCCTTCACTGTGGTTGAACTTGAGCATCAGAAAGCAGGTTAAGAAGAAATTTCTGTAGTGGTACCCAACAGCTAATGTGGATATAGACAAATAAACAGCATGATCCATTTCTGATTCAGTCATGGCTATTGCTTTATCCCTCTGAAGTTAAAGCAATATTAGCATTCAAACAGTTCTTATTTAGAGTTATTTATCCCATTATACATCAGTGCTCCTTTTCAAGTAAGGATTTTATGGTGGTGGCCAAGTGATTCCAGTACTTCTCTGGGGCTCACTTTGTTGGTGTGTGCCCAGGAGGGTTCTGCTGTGGGAGTGCTTTGGAGCCCTGATGCTGCTGCCACTGCCTCACAACTTCTTAGTTATGGGGCACTGGGCAGCCCTCAGCCTCCACTCCTGCAATTCTTTTCCTTTGATTGTTTTGATGTACACGGAAATCTTACCATGGTAGAAAAATGCAAAAGCTGATTTGTTTGAACTAATAATTTCCTGGGCTTAATATCTTTCTGGGTTTTTGCCGTATCAAGTTGTAGGTTTTATCTTCAGCTTTGGGGACCTTTGTCACTCTGGTCCTTTGTTTTTTCTTACCATATCTGAACCCATCTTTCTCTGTATCTCTAATGATGTTCCAGGAGAATTCTTTATTATTTCTTAACCGTGATATTTTCTTCTTGAGGGAAGTTCTACTATAACATTTAAAATACGTCTCTTTTTTTTTAATGATCTCGACTGCATATCATCAGTGGGTATGAGCCATGCAATCTGAACTTCAATCTGCTTTGTTATCTAGTAGCAGTAGAAGTCTTATACCCTCCCTCTCAATCACTAGAGGGGTATGAATCCTATTTAGCCACAGCAGTTAAAGAGATTGGGATTGGTTTCAAGTTAGAAATCCTAATGGGTTGCTTGGAATAAAGAGCTGCATTCTACAATTCTCTAACTTTCCCAAATTCCTCGTGTTTCACTTTTCTTCAATTAATCTTTTATTTATGTGTTTTAAAGTTAGTATTACAGTTTATGCACATGCGTGTAGAGTGTGTAAACCACTGGATAACTACTGGCAAAGAGGATTGCAGTAGCCATTATGCCCATATAAGCTTAACAGAGGTGAATGAGTGCATTCTATAATAATTATCTTCAGAATTTCAAACTGTGTATATATGAAGTAAATGCAAAGAAAGTGTTCTCTGAGCTTTTAAAAATGAAGTGAAATTCCTGCTTGCAACATCTTAATAAACAGAAACAGGCTAAGAAACATTTATTTTAGCTGCACAAAAATGAATGGCATTTCAATCAATAAACACAATAGTAAAGAGTAACTGGTTGTATGTAGCTACAAATGTCAAATACAGTAAGTATTTAGAAATAAATTGAAGAAAACAGGGATTAATGATTTTTTATTTTTTAGAAAATACACTTACATAGTTATCAACACTGACCATCAAATTAACATGCAGGACTAATAATGTGTGATTTACTTTTGAAATGAAGAATGCTTTTATATCACAACATCATTAAGAAAGAGTTGGCCTGATAAAATCATACAAAAAGGCTCATAAATGGGACAGCATAAATCAAAATAATTACCTTTTTTCCTATTATATTCAGAAAGATTCCTGTGCAGAATAGGTAGAAGAAAGGAAAAGGAATGCATGGATGTGATATGATGTAACAGAGCTCCCTAGACTTCCATTCTACCTGCACATCTGACTACCTTTCAGGGAAAGTAGTGGGCCAGACTTTGCTATTTAAAAGCTTTTAAATACCTGTATTAAAAATATGCACAAAAGGAGAAAACTATGTCACTTTTAAGAATTAACACTGAAATATCTGCCTGTATACATCCCTGTGTGGAACACTTTCCACCTTGTCTTAAGAAGCCTTTTTGCAGAAACAGTGTTTTCCAGAACAGATTTCTGTTTTCCAAGCTTCGTGAAACCTTACATACAGATACATTTGTAGAAACAAAGCTCCAGCCAATTATCCAGAGAAAACCTTTGAGTTTGTGGAAATGCTGTCTGAAAAATATTTTCACCCTTATTCCCAAAAGTCAGAAAAACTTACCCTGCTAGTCTGTTCTCCATAGCTTTCAACAAAACAGCTTATGAAGCTGTTTCCATCCAGTAGTAATTCTGACCCAATCTGGCAGTTTTCAGTTCCCAGTGAGGCAAAGTTTGAGGTGTGGAATCACCCTGGCCCCTTCTGGGGCTGTGCTGGTCTGTCCACCACACTTGGTGCAGTGTTGGCTGAACTGGTCAGTGAGGGCTTTGCTGGTGTGGCCGAAGGGGGCCCTGGCAGCACTGGGGCACACGGAGCACTCAGCGCTGCTGAGTTCCCATTCCTGCCCGCCAACAGCCTCCTTCTCCTCTGCGGTGGGGCAAGCAGTTCAGTGGTTAAATATCGCCTGTCTTGAGCAAGGGCAGCAAAGAGCTGATACCTGGATCCTTCACCAGACCTGGGCCAACCTGCAGGACCGTCAGCAGCCCTTACCACAGTGGTAATGAGCATTCCTGGTAATTAACATACTACAAATTTGTCCTGTAGGTAAGAAGTCTCTAAGGGGGCAGGATGGTCTGCACTAACTCCTTGTGAGGACTAGGTTTGCACACTGTGAATTCATCGATGGGCATCATTGCAATAACCATAGGTACCCTGGACCTACCAGGACAATCTGAGGCTTGTACTGTTCTGCTTTTTATGAGACTTGGTGCATTCAATATCTTCACAGGGAAATAAAAAAAAAAAAAAAAAAAAAGGAAAGACACCCCAGTTACTTCATAGAAACATGTTTGCACCATTTTTTTACCATTTCTGAAGAACTGTGTTGAGATAAAAATATATGGTTGTGAGAAGATCAGTTAGAATTAAACTGCAATCATTGTAAACAACAGTAAAACTTCCAGTATTTCTACTTTCCCTTTTCTGTTCCTTTTATTTTCTCAATAAATAACAGACTTGTTCAATAAGTGAAATAGACTGTTTCAGTAGACCATCATGGATTTTATTTTGGTTGTGCTTTTTATATCATGCTACTTTTAAAAAATCCATTTTACCAGGCTGTTTTTCCTTTAAGCTTATTGCAAATTATTTGTTTGTCCCAAGTACATCTTGCATTTAGTGCAATAGCTACCACTGAGTTCTTGATGGCATGGGGAGATAAAACATAGGATGGCTATCATTAGTTCCTGAAATTCCTGTTACATTCTCCCCCACACTGCCTCCCTTTTAGCCAGGTTTACATGCATTCTCATACTTTTTTCCACAAGGTAAAGTAAAACAAATGCTTGCCCTCCTAAATTTCCAAGATGCACACCAGGGAAAACACAGGAGGAGGTTTTGTTTAAAATAGCTTCAGTAACACTGGGGCAACTGATGTTTTATTATGTTTCTTGGTGAACTCGCTATTTATCAAATGTATCCTTACTGCAGAAATATGCCTAAAAAAATAAGTGTTCAATGATTTACACAGAGAAAGCCTATAAGGTGTTTGTTACCTTTTTGTAAAGTTTCCTTGCTTGTCTTACATGCGAGCAAAAAAAACGAATGTTGTTTTTCTATCTGTCTCAGTATTTCATAGGCTCTCCTGCTGTACCCTTGTTGATCTGATTTCCAGTCTCCAGTTAGCATGCCGAGCCAGGTTTTTATGAAGGTTTTACATGTTGCTTTGGTGACACGGTCATTTCCCTGAGAGGGCAATAAAGCAAGTCTGTTGTGTTCATACACCAGATATTGCACCCACTGAAATTTTAGCATGTTGTTGCATGGAGTCTCAAGTACAAGAAATAAAGTAACCCCCCTTTGAGACATTTTATGGCCAACCCTTATCACACAAAACAATCTTTTCATTATTATAGCTTCTTTCGTTATTAATATCTTACCTTCCCACCAAATAGCCACTGTGATCTTTTTCAGTAAGTCAACATATTTGTCCCTTCCCTGGCAATACAAAGGAGCAAGAAAATATTTTCAGAAAGTAAGAGAAGTACTTAAGTTTGCTACATGTGTTTCAAGCATGACTTAAATTTAAAAGCTTTGTTGAACCCATTTAAAATATTCACTTTTTGTTTAAATGTTTAAAGTTTTAAAGGGTGAGATGGATTGCAGTTTTTTTCCATTGCTGTCTTTTTGGCGCATCTTCACATAGGGATGTATTTGCCTTTTGGGAAGTTGACAGTGTAAGTGGCTGACAAACTAGCTAATAAATCTGAGGTTAATAGGGTTGTAGACAGCCAAGTACATAGGCGTAGGAAGGATCACCAGCCACAGAATGCTGCACATCTAGAAGCTGTCAATACAGAGTATGAAAAATGCAAAGGACAAAGCAAAAGTAGAAGTTCCAGCTCATTTTTCTGCTTGCTGAAGCAATCTCTCACATCAGCGTATCCTGGTCCTCTAGGGAAGGCATGTATTTAGGGTCTGATCTTGCTTCTACTCATGCCAGAAAAAAAGTCTCTTTTTTAACCCTAAGTGTAGAGGATCAGATTGGTAATGATTGTCCTCCCAAAAAATAAAGCCGGAAAAAGTAAAAAGGCCTCAAGTTATACCAATATGACATGTCTCTATAGGAAGTAGTACTCTCTGCTGCTTGTGTAGAAATTCGTTTGAATTCATTTAGAGGTATTTAGAGATGGGTATTAGAGCTTTAAAGCTGATTATTCTAGTTTTAATTAGTGGACCAAATGCTTGATACAGCTGCTGTGCACTCATGGTATTGAGGACAGTTTCCATCCAGAGGAAAAAAAAAATCTTTTGAAGACATTTTCTGTGCAGTAAATTAAATCCCTTGAAGTAGCTTGTGGCCAGAAATTTGAGTAAGTCAGCATGGGGCTCTTGGATTCATCAGAGCCACACTAATGGCAGGCACCTGTGACTGTCATTGGACTAAGCAATGGAATTCTCTTAGTGCCTAAACACAAGTGTGGAATAGGAAAGGGTGAAAAGATGTTACCATTCCACCAAAACTCTTCAAAGAAATGAAAATTGCCAAAGCACTGCATCCTCAATATACTCTCCACTTGTCTGAAGCCACCACAAGAATAGCTGGCTGGAGACTTAAAGGTGTGCACATCACAGAACTGCCAGGGAAACCCTCCCTGCACTGGGCAGACTGCCAGGCTGCTCAGCTGGGTTCTTTGAAGGTATGACGCCCTGAGGGCTTAGTTTTCCCCCCTTCCTCCCTGTGAGATGTCTCAGATGTTTTTTGATCATGGAAAGACCTTGCCAAGGGGTTATCATTTCAAAGGGAGCCAGGATGCCACACACCAGCTGGCCTGGAGTAGCCGCCTGCCTCTGTTCTCAGAGGTGCTGTGGACACCATCCCATCTCACAGCCTCCCACCTGTGGCAGAGCAGCAGCAGTTCCTGCTGGCAGCTGCTTACAGCTGGAGAATGCTTCTCACATGGCACAGAGAGGCAGGCAATGGGGTCTGAGCTTGCCAAAAGGGAAGACCTGGGAGAGCTCTGCTCTGGCTGGGAGCTGCACTGGGGTGTTTCTCACGGGGCGGCCAGCTGGCCATGGCTGAGCCACCACAGAACCTATCCTCTGTGTCTTTGTGCTGCAAGGTTGAGCTAGTGCCCTAAACTGGGATTTTATCTTTTCAAAATAACTTCTTAAAATATATATATTAGCCACATTCGGCCACAAGTTTTATATAAAAGTCTTGATCATTTAGAAGGGTGTTCTGCAAGAAGGTGCTCATGGGAGGTGTCATGTAAACACATGTAAGAATGAATGCCAGTTTGGGGGCACTGGGGAATGACAGCAAATCTTGATTCACAGTGTTACCTAAACAACACCCTTGCCCCAAGTGCTTGGATGTGCCATTGACTAAGGCAGGAGTTTTAGAAACCATCCAAGAGCAGCTCGTAGATGAATAAAATCAGGTGAAATTAAAGTCAGGAAAACAAGAAATATGCTTGGAAGTGTTTCTCTCTGACCCACAGGAAAAGGCATGTTAATAAGCACAATGGTTGTATTTTCAATGAAACCTGGTTTGATGCTTAAAGGGGAGAGGGATAATTAAGACTTCATCTTCCAAAATATTAAATATTGATTTGTAGACAGCAGCAGGCATAAAGCTCTTCTGAGAACTGGCTGTAACTGTCTAAAAGATTATAAAAGATTTTACTTCTCCATGTAGAATTTAGCTTTTCTTTTTTTTTTTATTTAAAATTTATGAAATGAGAGTAAAATAAATCAGGAGATAAACTTCTAGCCCTCCGAGTGTGTTTCAGTTCTGCTTTATGTGGCCTTGCAGAGTCAAAATGGATATATGGGTTTTTTTAAGGTTTGTATTGGCTTTTGGTTTATTGAAGTGTCAGGAGGTTTATAAGCTTCTCAACTCCAATTTTGATTGTTTTATCCAACTACTGTCACTTCTTATCAGTATTAAAGGCAGAAATCAAAAGCATGGGACCCGTGGGAAGTAGTGTTTCAAATGTACACTGCTGTTCTTTTTTGTCACTGTTCTGAACTGTGCCCCTCTGCTCCTGACAGCAAACCCACAATGAGATAAGGAGGTGAGTTTCATACCTCATTAATTCATTTGTGAATTAAAAAAGGTGTTTTTAGCTTGAGTGTATATCTTTCCACCTGCCTTGTCCATTCTTTATGACTTGTGAAAATTACTGAAGTCCAGCATGTCCCATATCACATAGGGCAGCTTTGCTTTAGGAGCCCTTTTGGCTCCAGTCTTTCACTAATTGTACACTGGGAATCAAGACAATTTGTTAAAATGGGTAACAAAAAAATAGTGTTCCAGCTCAGCTATGTCTTGCAGCTGTTTCTCCCAACGAGAAAGTAACCAAGGTTCATTTACCTGCGTTTGAGAGATTAGCCCTGCCTGTGGCTTTTTTTTTTTTTTTTTTTTTAGATGTCTGTGCATTAGAAACTGACATAAATTTTCACAATCGTTTTGTTTGGGTTAACAAGTGTATTGAATTTAAGAAACTGTATTTTCTATGCTTTATTTGCAGTAGTTTCAAGTTGATCAAATCTATTTCAGAATGTTCTCTACTTTACTCACTTTTAAACTCACTTTTAAAACATGTAAGCAAAATGCATTCATTTCACCACTGGATCAATTTATTAGGTTTTAAAAGTGCATTTCCACTCTACCGTGGACAGCAGTAAAGGGAAGAAGGGAGGAGCAATGACAGAAAATCTATTTGACAGAATAAATAGTTTCTTTGCACGTATGTATATATGGGGGTGTGGGTTTATATGGGTAAAGTAATGGTGATGGCACTGATGAAGCAGACATGTTTTAGCATTATAATGACAAATTGTAAAAGATGACACAGGTTAAAAAAAAGATGATGTTTATTGGAGACTTGATTATTTCCTGCCTTCACCAAACAGAAAATTGACTGCGACAATAGAATCCAGCAAGTTAGAGTCCAAATTGAAACACTAAGTCATGTCTACATGGCAAGTAAAAAGTAATTAAAAAAAGAATCACCAGTTTTAGAGGAGGGAAAAGAGAGAGGAAACACAATTAGAAGTCAATACTCAAATCTTACTTAAACTGCAATTGCAAAAAGCAGATATTTCATGAATAAGATTTTGCAGTGGCACAGGCAGGGGGGAAGACACTAGGGTGAGGCAGGCAAATTGTTCATTTGCACATTTCTAAGGAAGCATACAGACAAGATATTTTTGTGTCCTTGGGTGTTTATTACGTTCCATACCTTCTTTCACCATTTCAGCTGGGCTATAGACTCAGGAGGGACATACTACTTATGTTATTTTCATTTTGACATTTTTACAGTTAAATGTTGCACAGACTTAATTTTTTTGTGCTCAACTTCAGCGACTTGAATCCTGAAGTCCTTTTATTTATCCTGTCATCTGTCATTGATGTAACTGACTTCTGTGACAGTGTTGACAGAATTTATCCCAGAGTTTGCTGGATGGCACATTTCACAGAATCAAATATAAATAAAAGGGTCCATCACCTGGGGGATATGGGATTGGAAGTCAATGGGTGTTGAAGGTGCTCAGTTTCATAAAGGCCTATACAAGAACTCACACAATCACGTCTTACAGATTTCTCTCTTTATATATGACCATGTTCATATTCCCTTCAGGTCAGGTAGCAATATGTTGTTCTTCTTTTTTTTCTTTCCTAAGACCTGGCAGATAATCAAATATGTACCTGCATTTCTTTCTGACATTTCAGAAATGCTAAATATTGTATTCTGGTGATAATGCTTTCTGAAGAAGGTAGGAATGGCCCATTTAATAATGTATACTTCATTTACAGTTTGCAGTGTTAGCCAACTACTTGTGATGATCCTTCTTCCAGTCATAATACTGATATATGTGGAGTTCTAACTACATTTTTAAATAGAAAAACAACTGAATGATACATTCAAAATAATTCATGGAGAGGAAATAGATGTATTTCAGCATGAGAGAATATTTATGCATTATTTAACAGCAATAATGTTTGAATTCATACATTATGCAAATGCCATTATAATCAGGAAAATGAAAGAACTTGGACTGCTGAAACATCTTTAAATCTACCATTAGGTACTTATTTGTGCATATCATTTAATAGTGCACAATGTTACAGTATGTCACTTGAAGAGAGAAGTTATCAGAGACTAACAGGTTATAAAAAAGTGCAGCTGATGAATCCTGATTGCTACCTTGATGCTAATGTTTATAAATTTATCAGCAAACAAGAGTAAAGGCTTTAATGGTAATTTACATAAACTCCCCTTCTGGAGATGAGTTACTGTGGTTTTACACATGGTTCCCATTTTGTGTTGTGATCCTTATCCATCCCCACCCCCACATGACAGACCGGCACACAGCGTGGGCTGACGCTGCCAAATTGTATTTTCTAAATGTATCAGCAGCTATGTTCCAAAACTATCAAAAGCAGCAAGCCTGACCATATAAAACCAAAGCTGCTTCAGTTTCCTCTTATCTTCAAGACAAAACTTTCTTTTTTTTTTTTTTAAAGAACAGAAAGAAAAAGGAAAAGCCTGTGATTTGGAGAACAGCATTAATAGACCTTCCCTCTTAGTATTCAGTTCTGTTTACACCTTTGCCTAACTAGATCCATAAGGCCACGTACTTGCTTATATCTGAGTCCCAGGGCACTTCATTGCAGCGTTTCTGTGCCCCGTTTCCAGGCAGTGTGAGCTGTGGGAGAGGCAGCAGGGAGCCAGCCCCGGGCTGGAGCAGCCCAGCACTGCTCTCCCTGCCCCTCACCGGGCTGCCCTGGCACAGCTGCCCTGGCACTGCTGCCCTGGGCTGCGGGGCCCGGCAGAGCAGCAGTTGTCTGCACGCTGCTGGGTGCCTCCTGGTCCCTCCCTGGCACTCCTGCTTTCTTTCCTTAGTCTTTCTGTTCTCATTGCTGGTTTCTTTTACACCTGTTTTTATATAGCTCCTCCATTTCTTTCTTTCGCTGCATTCAGACTGGCTGTCCCAGCCTCATGGTCCTTACAGCCTGTCCTCTTAAGTACTTTGCAGATTAATGAATTCCTCCTCCAAATGATATGTGAAATATCTGTGGCACATAGTACTCCCATGCTATGAGGCAGAAACACAGGTAGTCAGTCATCTGTCCTTAAAAGTGTCTGGTGTATTTTCTCCCAATTTGAGCCCAAGAAGCTGAGGGTTCAGCTGTGTTCAAGTCATTTTTTGGAGCAGTAATCTCATGCTACACTTACAAGAATTCTCTCACAAAGGGGTGCATGGTGATGAAGGGAGAGTTAGACTTTCCCCTCGTAGTTGATGATTGTACATTTCTTCAGAATTACTCATATTGCAAAACTCTTCATTTGTAACAACTAATATTTTTTTCAATCATAAAAATGATAGCAAATAGAACTGAGGAACAATTGTACTGGGAGAGCGATCTATTTTCTTAACTCATTAAATAAAGCTGGCCTATCACTTGTCCAGGAGGTATTTACAGAAAGGGACAGCAGAAGGAAATTTTCATTCTAATTTCCATGTGTATTTGTTGTGTGGCAAGCAAAAAGGAATTTACATGCACATCTCATAAACACTCTATTCCCCTAATAGCTCAGGAATTCAGAACAAGAGTCTTGCAACTAGATGGCATTTGGGCACAGTTTGGGTACTCACCAATTTGAATCCAGTCGACAGCCTGGAATTTTCACTGTGATAGAGTCTTCCAGAAATTATTACTTTTTACGTCAAAGTGGATGCCGCAGTGTTTGCTCCTCTATCATCAAGACTGCCAGGGCCTGTGCTATAAAATCTCTACTGCTAACAAGAAATCACAATTCAACCAATATATTGGGCTCCTGGCTAAGAACTGGCATGCAAGAATTCATCCTGGAAATTTTTATTTGTAGAGGTTGATACTAATTTCTCAGAATGCAAAATAGTGCGTGAACTTCCTTTTGTTGAATATTAACTCTTTGGGGTTTTTTGTTTTGTTTTGTGTGTGGTTGGTTTTTTTTTGGGTTTTTTTTGGTTTTTTTGTGGCATTGTAGCAGTCTGTTGTTGTAAAGTTGGTGGGGAAAAGAAAGGGATGTAGGGTGCAGCAGTCACCATAGGTGCAGTAACCTGCCCACTCCAGCACCAACTGAAGATCACCAGCTGCTGATGAGGAAAAGAGGATTGCAGTCAATATTTTGACTGCAGTCAACTGGAGTCAATATGTTGTGCAATGGCAAATCCATTACTGAGTTACTCACTTTGGAGAAGTTACATTAGTTAATGCAGACCTCCCTGTTTTAAATGGTGTGATAGTGCCAGCTAGATGCTGGCTATACAAGAACGAAGTGGGAGATGGTTATCACTGCAATTATTTTATGGCATTTATGGTTGGATGGTTGCTGTGTTTGTGGCTAGGTGAACTGAAGTTTAAGTTCACCTCAGGTGGATTTCTGTGTCCACCGTGACAAAGCCCAGCTTTGGATAGGACAATGTTTGCATCACTTCAGTGCTTCCTCCTGGCTGGTGTGCTCCTTTTGGCCAAGCAGGTGGTAGAGCAGTTTGCAGAAGCTGTCCAGTGTGTCTGTGTGTTCTCTGTCATTACAGTTCCCCAGATGAAATTTCAGGAAGTGCCAAATCCAGCCAGGCCTCTGTATGACTAACACAGATATCATCCCCACCACAGAGGAATATAAGAACTCAGCAGCGGATCTTGGAGAGAGCAAGGGAGGCAGTGGTATGGTTAATTCTGAACCGGTCATGCTGTAGAAATCATCTCTTCTGCCTAGGGCAACCCTGTTGCTTTGGCAGTGTAGACACACTGCAGCTGGAGAAGTGCCTGCTTGGCTAAGACAGTGCAGACACCTTCTGCAGAGTTACCAGAAAGTAACATCAGAGCTTCACGTTTCTATAGACTTAGAAAAAGGTCTTCTAAATGATGACTAAAACCTCAATCCAACCAGAAAATAACTAACTTCTTTGATATGTGGAAAAGCATCTCTGAGTTATCTCCTTTTCCCAGTATTTCCTCAGTTGGAGTAGGATTATTGCTGCCATTACTCCTAATAGTTTCTGATTGCACTGAGGACAGCCTCCAAAAACCACTGAAGTCAACAGAGAAATTTCCTGAGAGCCCAAATTACAAATTTATGTGGTTTTTCTCAGTTTAAGATCATCTACTGTCTGGCCCCAGGGTGCCAGGATAGGTCCAGAATACTTGTTTTTTGAAACAGAAAAATGAACTTGAACATGAAACTTGGCACTTACTTCAAAAGGACTACCCCAGTCATCTATGTTCTGGAAATCCTTGCTTACAGCAGTTTTAACATATGTTAAATTTTATGCTGGTAGTTTGCATATCCTTATACTAAATAAATATGTACATTTAAGTACACTGTGATGTAATAGTGATTTACATCTCATATGACCATCTGACATTGTTTCTCCTAGGAATGGCTGTATCTCCTCAGCATGATGAGAAAAATGCTATTTCAACATAACAGAATATTTTAATTTCAGATAGTCAAAATGGTGTATCTTTAACATAAGGTTATCTGCAGTTTGTGGCATGGCTTTTATAACTTTGCTAATTCCTTTGGGTTTTAATTAGAAACACTCAGCTACACTTCTCTAAAACATGTAAATGCTGGAGCCCCCACAAACAGTATTATTAAGATGGTTTTTTAATTGATTTTTCTTTGGGAGCAATTCGGTTCATTCCCATTTTATTGTGGCAAACACTAGCATTTTTCACTTCTTCTAGTAACTGATGCTTTCTGCTTTAATAAATGCACATATTCGATGCTATTCTCTTCCTCTCTTTGATAGGTGTATAGTGTCAGGAAGAAGAAGGTCGCAATGATGTTAAGTTTTCTGCTAAGCAAAGGATCAGAGTGTAAATGAAATCTTGAAAGCTGGGAAATGAGAATGTGCAAGTGTAAATAATGTATTAATTATTGACAGCTAAGGGACTGAAGCATCCTTTTTAGTAGTGACATCTTCATTGTCACACTGCCTGACACTAACTCAGGTATTTTTTTTTTAATAACAGGTTTTCCCCCCAAGATAGTAAGTATTTCAATTTACCAGTGTAACTATTTATATTTTTCATTTTCTTTGGCTTTTCTTTATCTTACTGCAGTCTAGGTGCTTGATGCAGGAGGGGACGGGGGAGGAGCTAATCCTTGTCTTTTATTCTGGCAAGTGATGAATTATGGTACAAAATAGATAATTTTTTTTTGTAATAAAAGAACAAAATACCAAGGTGCAAAAAGAGATTCCACTTCATTGATTATTTATGGAAGTTAAGATATAGTTTAGGAGGAAAGATATGATAGCTAAGGGTTCAGTTTTGCCAAGGGGCCTTCCCAGCAATGGCTAGTGGTTAATATATGCCAGAAGCAGAATTCGTTTCACCATAGCTTTTTAAGTGAGACACTAGTTATATTAAGGAAAGGTGTTTCTGAGGTAAAAGGCTTTTAATACTCTGCACTTTCCAGGCATTGCATAAAGTCTAAGGGTAGTAGTGAATTCCTTATAATTTATATTATTTTTGTTACAAATTAAAGCACAGAAAATTCCCATGATCCCAGAAAGGTCTTCATATATTGGCTGTTTGCATAAGGCTGCTGGATGTAAATAGCTAGGAGCTTTCAAATACTGAGACTTAAACTGAAGAGGAAAAAACCCACCACAAGTCAGCAAACAAAAAACCCAACAAACCACCACCAAAAATACCTCCTGATCCTTCTTTGCCAAATGACCTGTGAACTTCTCTCCGCTCAGCCCCCAGGCAAGGGGCTCCATTGCCCTTTGGCAACCCTGTGCCACCTCCAGACCTCTGTTGGTCCCAGACTCCTGCTTTTATCTCCCACTTGGCGTTGCCCATAATTAGATTTTGTTCCTTCTGTGGGTGGAACACACACGGGATGGAGAAGGCTTGCAAGGCTTGGGCAGGCGCTGAGGAAAGCCGCTCGTTCCCTGCCCGGATCCCCACCCTGCAACGTCCCTGGGGGCAGAAGGTGCCGCTGAGGGCTGGGGGTTAAAGAAAAAGAAGAGGCAACTACTTCAGAAGCTTTCCACACCGTGAGAGTGTCTTTGCTCTCAGCTTACTGAAGAGAATTGGGGGGCAGCTGCCAGTCAGATTCTCTTCCCCCTGGAAATGCAGGTTCTGATCTGTGGAATTGCTTAGCAAATCTCTGTCAGCCCTAGTGAATTGATAGGCTTGATAAATCCTGGTATGTGGAGAACTGGCGAAAGTGGAAATATTTCATTTCACTGTTTTCAAAACGCTGTTTTGACTTACCACATTGAAAAGATCTTCCATTTTAAAAAAGTTTGATTTCTTGGTTTAACAAATATTGACATTTTTACTTAAGTTCAAATTAGCGAGCCGTTTCAGCTGCGATTTCCCACTTTTCAGCCGACACGGGCCCCGCTGGCCGTGGGCGCTGTTTGGCGGGCGGGGTGCGGGGTGCGGGATGCGGGGTGCGGGGTGCGGGATGCGGGCGGGTCGGGGTGCGGGATGCGGGGTGCGGGATGCGCCCGGCCCCTCGGCTGCTGCTGCTGCTCCGCGCTCGCAGGGCCGCGCTGCGGGGCTGCCCCCGCCCTCCGCCCGCTCCTGGGGGATGCTTTCAGGTGCCGGCAGCAGGAGGGAAAAGGCAGCTCGCTCTTCAAGTCTGTTGTTGTTTACAGAACATGTGTCCCCAAAAAAAAAAAAAAAAACAAACCAAAAAAAAAACCAANTCATTGATTATTTATGGAAGTTAAGATATAGTTTAGGAGGAAAGATATGATAGCTAAGGGTTCAGTTTTGCCAAGGGGCCTTCCCAGCAATGGCTAGTGGTTAATATATGCCAGAAGCAGAATTCGTTTCACCATAGCTTTTTAAGTGAGACACTAGTTATATTAAGGAAAGGTGTTTCTGAGGTAAAAGGCTTTTAATACTCTGCACTTTCCAGGCATTGCATAAAGTCTAAGGGTAGTAGTGAATTCCTTATAATTTATATTATTTTTGTTACAAATTAAAGCACAGAAAATTCCCATGATCCCAGAAAGGTCTTCATATATTGGCTGTTTGCATAAGGCTGCTGGATGTAAATAGCTAGGAGCTTTCAAATACTGAGACTTAAACTGAAGAGGAAAAAACCCACCACAAGTCAGCAAACAAAAAACCCAACAAACCACCACCAAAAATACCTCCTGATCCTTCTTTGCCAAATGACCTGTGAACTTCTCTCCGCTCAGCCCCCAGGCAAGGGGCTCCATTGCCCTTTGGCAACCCTGTGCCACCTCCAGACCTCTGTTGGTCCCAGACTCCTGCTTTTATCTCCCACTTGGCGTTGCCCATAATTAGATTTTGTTCCTTCTGTGGGTGGAACACACACGGGATGGAGAAGGCTTGCAAGGCTTGGGCAGGCGCTGAGGAAAGCCGCTCGTTCCCTGCCCGGATCCCCACCCTGCAACGTCCCTGGGGGCAGAAGGTGCCGCTGAAGGCTGGGGGTTAAAGAAAAAGAAGAGGCAACTACTTCAGAAGCTTTCCACACCGTGAGAGTGTCTTTGCTCTCAGCTTACTGAAGAGAATTGGGGGGCAGCTGCCAGTCAGATTCTCTTCCCCCTGGAAATGCAGGTTCTGATCTGTGGAATTGCTTAGCAAATCTCTGTCAGCCCTAGTGAATTGATAGGCTTGATAAATCCTGGTATGTGGAGAACTGGCGAAAGTGGAAATATTTCATTTCACTGTTTTCAAAACGCTGTTTTGACTTACCACATTGAAAAGATCTTCCATTTTAAAAAAGTTTGATTTCTTGGTTTAACAAATATTGACATTTTTACTTAAGTTCAAATTAGCGAGCCGTTTCAGCTGCGATTTCCCACTTTTCAGCCGACACGGGCCCCGCTGGCCGTGGGCGCTGTTTGGCGGGCGGGGTGCGGGGTGCGGGCTGCGGGGTGCGGGATGCGGGATGNATATGTGATGCTGAATATAGAGCCTTCTTCCTCTGCCCAAGAATAGAACTTTATCAAAATGAAATTTCCTGCTCATTTGAGCCCGTCTCCATAGCAACAGTACTGTACACCTGTGATGTACAGGCAGAGGCTGTTACAACCTCTGAACCAGGCAGAATGAGCCGTGCTCCACCCCCCCGTGGAAGGCAGAAGTACATCTCTGATGTATCCATGGCACATTTTGCAAGATGCTACCTATGTGTGGTCCCTATATACAATAATTTTATTCAGGATTACCCTACTTACATTTGGTAAATAAATACAAATACACTACTTACATGAAGTTGTACACTTGCAAAAATTCAATCTATTCTTGTCCTGAGGGAAGACTTTACAATGCAAACGTTACACGAAATAAAAGCTTGTGCTCACATTTGCTTCTGTAAGAATTTCCTAATTCAACAAATTCATAAAATGCCTCACTCTTGCAAATCTGCCAACCTGTTAATAGTACATCATTAAAAGAAAAAAGCAACTGCATCCTGAATTATTTAAATATTATTTTAATGGTAAACTGGAAATAATTATGCACCTTTGGCTATCCAATATTGCAAATTGCTGCTCACTCCATAACTTTTAGTGAAATTGAACTCACCAATAAGAAACAAATGGTTGCATTTTTAAGCAACCTGAAATTATTTCCCCAGGTCATTCATAAGGTAGATAATTACAGAGAAATGTTTTCTTATGCAAATAAAAAATAGCCTGCTAATGCAATGTAAATGATATTTTAAGCTTCCTACATTTATTAGCTTATTTAAGAAGAGGCAAACTTCAAAGAAGGATTTTATTTGAAATACATGCAGAGTGAGAATCTCCATAATGATGGTTATTGCTTTCAGATATACTGTATAACATGTAGATGAATTGTCTGTTTCTGTCTTCTGACATTTGCATGTTCTTGTCTTTGCTTTCAGGCCTGCCCTCTGTTCCTCTCTTAGCTCAGCATTTCCCATTACTGAATGCAGAGCAAGCTGCAAGCAAAAGGAGTGAAATATGATAGATGATACATACATGTTGACAAAGTTTATTGCATCATGTTGCCTGAATTTTTAATATCACTCCTTGATACAGTGGGCTTGACTTTTTTTTTCCCCCACCCTCACTTCTATGCCAGCAAAAATGGGGCTTCTACTCTCAGAGCAAAATTCCTCATCCTTTTTCAGCAAATGGGTGGACAATGTTGTTTTTCTTCTGCAGGGCACAGAGAAGCCAGGGTGTGGGGACTCCCCCTCGTGCGGGACGCAGCCAGGACTGTGCTTTGGTACAGCTGGTGGCTGGATGAAAAGGGAAGGGAACTGGTCTTTTATCCACACGTTAAGACAGGAGGCAATGATCCCAAATTTTTGGTGGTATTTGTAACAGCGATTTATCTTCTCTTTCTCAACTGTGGTTGTTTTCAGATTTTCTATGAGGAAATATCTGTCTTATATAAGCTGCTAATACTCTGCTCTAGGCAGAACATGGTGCTTGGAGCTTATGTAGGCTGATTTCAGGGGAACTAGCAGCATTATTGATTTTCATTGGGCTTATTAGGATCAGTGTAACATGCGCTTTTGCTATACTAGATTGTATTTGGCTTTCATCATGAAATCTCATTACACTAAAAAGAAATGGAAACAAGTTATGCAAATAAAAGATTTTGCAGGGTACTCTAATGAAATTACTCTGTATCTGCAAAAACACACTTTGTATGTAGGTCACTCAAACCCTGAATGCTGCTGGTCAGACTGTTCTCATTTGCTTTTGAAAATTAAGAATAGATTCTCCAGCCTTAGCAGAATTATTTCAGATTTATGCTAACATAACTGAAGTTGTAGCTTGATCCTTGAAGTAGTTGTGCTGTCTGAATTCTGATGTTGAGTCAGTGATTTACTAGGAAAGGGAACTTCCAGTTGTTTGTCTGCTTGCAGCTGGTATGGATGATGCTATCACATGATAAAGGTGTGAAATCCACATGGCTGTGTGCACACTCCTAAACCTCCAGCCAGGATGAGGAATGAGCACCAAGCTTGTTTTCACCCATTTTGCTCTTGTGGGACATCATCTTCTTGTGATATGCCTGTGGACATCCGTTGAGGCAGCATGAGCTGGCAGCACAGCAAATCTCAGTGCAGCATCAGAGGCACAAACTCCTCCCTCCTGAAGCTCAGAGGAGATCTGGTTACCATCTCAGCTGCCCTCTCCCAAGACCAATTCACTACCAAAGCTCATATGTCCAAACCCAGACTGTTCACCATTATTCCTGTAGCTGCAGACAGTGCTGAGACTTTCTCATATTCTGCTGGCAGGGAGGTGGTAAAGTTGTGTGGTTCCTACCCTGTGACTGCCTGGACTATTTGGGAGAGCAAAACTCCTCTGCTGTAGGTGTCCTGATGCCGCTGAAATAAAGTGCCCAGGGCTGTGCAGGCTGAGGATGGCAGCAATGCCCTCCTGGCCACAGTGGGGTGGCAGAATGCCTGGGCCACGTCTCCCTGGGGCCCCACCTCCTCTCAAGGCTGGTCAGCTTGCAGGGTTGAGGAAGGGGGGGGTGTGCTTTGTTTTTGTGTTTTATCATCTCATTTTCTTGTCACTTGAGATTGGCAGTAGGGATAACGCTCCTCCAAGATCTGTGCTTACTCTGTAAGACTGGATCCAGACTTTTGAGCTGCCAGGAAAAAATATCCTCCTTTGATATGTTTCGATGGTGCCTCTAAGAACAGCACATTTCCTAATGGTCAGGATGCTTTTCTTTTCATAGAAGTTCTCCATCTGGAGGAAGCAACATTCTTTTGAGAAAGAGAAAATTAATTTCAAAGAACTCTGAGAAGCGACTCTGAGGTTTCCTTTCCTAATACATTAGTGTATTCCTGATTCTAGAGGATAAGCCATGTAAGGTACCAAAATTAGCAGAAATTACCCAGTTAAAAACCAACCTACAGGATAGATGCTAAGAAGAATCAGTTCAAGATACAAAACTGCAATTGCAAAGTTAATTGGGGGTTAGAAATTTTGCATTATTGACAGTTCGTGATTTAATGACATTGCACAGTCAGCTCTTATGCAGTCTTGAGTCATTCCCTGTTCATCCAATGAAACTGTACCCTTCTGCTTGGAATTGCCTACTGGTTTTTGTGGGGATTTATGGTGAAATTTTGGTATGGACTAGACATGAAGGCTTTTTTCAGAATTTTTCAAATCCAGCAGCAAAATCCCTAAGGGGGAAGCTCTCCTAATATACATGTGACAGTCTTATTTATTTGTGGAAAGGAGTCTCAAACTGCTGAATACACAGGTTTATGGAAAAGAGCTCTCCTGTGTTGCTGACAATTAGTATATTTTTCACTTGCAAAATGGTGCTTTCTGCTAATGCTATGGTATAGTAATCAAAAGCACCTAATCCAGCTGATTAAAAATTCCCTGTTGGGCTTTGCTGACCAAATGAATACAATTAGTAAGGCATTTTAAGTAGGGAATTTCCTGCAAATGCTGATATTTGTAGACCTTAAATTAAAATTATGATATGTAAAATCACATATCAGATGAAGAGAGAGCTTATTCCTAGGTGAATCTAACTGAGACCCATTGTTGATGTGTGGCAGGAGAGATTTTATTCTATAAGTGCAGGTAAGCTTTTCACTCAGACCTCAGCTTTAGAATCAAATTAATTGTGTGATCAAAGCATTTCTTTTTTTTACATCCCCCCAAAGAAACCTAGCAAAAAATAAGTCCCCTAAGTAAGTTAGCTCATGTAGCCAATGGTAACAGGTGCTATGGGTTGCTGTTGAGATGTTGTTTGTTTAATATTAATCTAAAATAATTTAAATGGCATCTTAATAGCCTTATTTTATGTTTCTTATTTTGATTTTAAAAATCAGTGCATTCCCCTTAGTGCAGTTAATAGGGTCAGCCTGTGAGCCTGTGCTGGTTACCATGCCTTCAGTCATGTGGAATCCAAACAGCCATTATAATTTGTTTCTAAACAGATCAAGAGCTATTTACCATCTCAATGTTTTGTGCACAGCTGGGTGTCTGGCAAACATCCAATATCCATTAACATTTAAAAATTAGTCCCATAATGCATCTTTTCCGTGGCTTAAGGAGTATACACACTGACACATGTTGGGAACCAATTATATTTGCACCACCATTAGTCTGGCTGCATTCAACTTCCCAGTAAATGAGAGCTAATTTAGTTTCCAGAATGGTGTATCTTAAATTCATGCAATGACCTTAGCAAAAGCAGAGTATCTGAAGATATAAAGAGGAAGGAAATGTTCAGAAAGGATAATGCTTCCTTTTTTTCTGCCTAAACCATAAGAGTTGATTATTGTATGACTGTTTCCAGTATCCATGCCTGGCCTTAAAATCAGATTCCTTTAATTCAATACTGCTACAATTCATGAGCAGACTTTGGTTGGGAAGAAATCACACCAGTCTGGTAAAGTAGCACACCCTCCTTGCTCAGATCAAACCTGCTAATGGACCTTTTTATAATAGCAATTTAGACCTGCCTGTAATAGGTCTAACCCTTCAGGTTCCCAACTTATTTTAAGAGTTCTATTTTCCTACCAGCAGGAAAATAAGAAATACAGATTTCACAGTCAGTGCTGTCTACATTGCTTGTGACATATATACTAACCATGCCATGGAAGTGAAATGACCCTCACAACTGGCAATTTGGCATAGAATTTTAATGAAAATGAAGAAACACAACAATATTTTGAGAAGTGTATTTGTCAAACCTCTGCTGCTGTGCGAAATTCCTTCAATAGTATCAGAGGTGAAGTGGGATGTCTGGCTTGGGGGATGAGTGTGTAACACCCTTCCTTGCAGCGTGTCAGCTCAGCTCAGCTCTCAGTAATCAGGTTCTAGACTGATTGACTTCTGCTGCTGCAACACACTGCACGAGGCTTCTCTGAGCTCACCCAGTGCGTGGCAGGCTGCTTAATAAAGCTAAATTGCTTCTACAAACACAACACTATTCAGCATCCTTTTAGAAATAAGAGCTGGTTTAAAAACAGTGTTTTCCTTAACACTCATCTGAACCAGTCAGAAACTCAAGAAGGCAGGAATTTTCTAAATGGGTATTCAGCAACAGAGTGCAGTGAGCCTCCAGGTGAGGCGTCTGCTTCCTCCTACAGCTGTGCACATCTGCAGTAGCTCTGTCCTCTTAGCACAGTTGTTTGAATGGAGTTAATTGTAGGATTCTGTCTGGAGTGAGGCTGCCGGTTTATAAACAGCTCTCAAGTTTGATGTATAGAAATAGATATTCACATATGTTTAAAATGCAGTATTTAATATCTAAAACTTGTTCTTCTGTTGCATCCATATAGTTCAGAGTTAGCCTTCGTCAAGTATTTCTTTATTGTATCAGCATCTTTTTCCTTTTACTTTTTTGTGCAAAAAAGTATCTTTCAGTGAAAAGGCCTCTTCTTGAAGCTGCCCTTTTGGAAAAGTTCACTGTACAGTCAGTATTTACAGATGTTGTTTATACTGTCTTCCTCTCAAAAGACATGGCTTTTTATTTTATTGCTTGTAGTCCCTGACAATAATACATTTTCATGCATCACTGGCAATACAAAGCTTCATTTAGATTATTGATTTACATTCTTATTGTATTAGGACTTGTTAGTGTTTCATACCTTCTTATTGTTTGGTGATTGACCTTTGCAGATTTACAGTACATAAGCAATTAGCCAGTAATAGGTTAAATTAATAAAGAAGATTCCTATCAAATTTGGGGGACTCACAAATCTATCATGTTGTGGTACTGTCCATTTCTTTATTTATATTCCACACAGCTGTAGTTATAAGCTGAATTCCAAGTACAGTAAATCCTGCTGAAGACTCCTGAGTTACATGCAGGAAGAAGATGATGCGTGGCACGTGTGCTATTTGCTGGGTAAGTGCGTAGGGATGGGAACTGGCAGAAAGGTTGAACTGTTTTCTCTTTCTGTCTTGATAGTCTCTTTTGTTTTTCAGCTGCAGTTTTAACAAAACAAAACTAGAGCTAATTTTAATTTTTAATTAAAGTCAATAGCTTATGTTCATTCTAATGTATTTGGTACAAAGAAGAATAAAAGAAAATACAGAGAGAAACTTGAAAGAGAAATGCATTTCTTCAGCTTAATTATTTAGTTTCCAACTAAGAAACAGCTCTGCAGACATCGATTATCCTTCAGGGATATCTCAGAAGAAGTGAGCAATTAGCTTGATTTTCTGTTGAATATGTAGCTTGTGACTCAGTATGTGATCTATTAAAAAGATGAACATTCCTTTTAAACTGTGTCCTGATATACATGGAGCCTGTTGATGCAGATAAAAGTCAGTGCAGTAATCCAGTCCATCACCATGTGAGACACAGCTTTTCTGTCTTGCTACACAACAGACAGTGGTAATTTTAGGTGCTCTAAGGACTGTAAGAGAAGGGTGAAGGTGGAGGGTAATGCTCTCCTGTTAAAAGGTAACCTGGGATACTGCTTAACACTTTTTACAGCTTTATGCATGCTTTCCTTTAGAAGCAGAGTCTAAAAAAAGGGCAACATTTATCTGGCAGGAAAGAAGTCTCCTTGCACCCGTTTCTGTAGGAAAGCAGTGACTGTTCTGCCCCCACCAGCCTGGAGTCATGGATGGGGCTGTAAATGAAGATCAGCAGCTTGGGAAATTCAGGCAAGGCTGCGTGGGAAGGGCTGTGGAGAGGGGCAGCAGAAGGTGTGGCCCATCCTGCTGCCATCCCGCCTTCCCGGGGAGCTCCAGGCCTCGCAGGATGGGTACTGGGTCACCACCCACACAGCACCATGGTCCTGGCAAACACGGCACCAGGCACACTGGTAAGAAGAAAGCAGGAACTGGAAGGGATATTTGAAAGAACTGTATGATAAGCACGTTTTCTTAATACCATCAGAGGTGCAAACTTGTCTGTGAGTGCAGGGAGTCTGTTGCCACTGCCCTGCTTCCAGATTGCTGCTGCTGGATTGAGAATGCCCAGACTGTGGAGCTGGGGGTTATATGTCTGCTGGCACTTCTGTTGCACAGCTGGCTGGAACATATAAACTCACAAGGTGCCAAGATTTCACACAGGAAAAGCAGAATGCACATTTTTGCAGTTCACGTGTTCAGTTTTTTGCATTTTTTTTGGTTGGTTTATTTAGGTTTTTTTGTGTGTCTTTTATTACAGTGATGACATTCAAATTCTATTACAGAGAGATACTAGAGGGTTTGAGCTTAAAAATTAACTTCAAGTAAGTGACTTGCACGAGGATGAAGTTTGCTGATGTACTGGATGTACTGCCAGATTTCCTGTACACCTCAGTCCCACTTTGAGTACCTCCACCTGTTAAACTGCTCCTCTAAATGCACACTGAGCAGATGCTCAGCCCTTGATGGGCCTAAATTAGTAGGCACCTGTATTTCTGACATTGACGCTTCCATGGTATTTGGAATCTTGCTTCTGGTCTTGTTTAAAAGTGCCACAGTCCTGTCAGGACTGAGCAATGTGGCACCTAACTTGTACCTTCACTGGCAACAGGAACCCAATGCTTTAATGTTCCATCACAGCAAAACCTGGGTCTCATCCCTTCAAGGCCAGACTGCTCTGAATTCTTTCTGCACCTCCCTCCCAGCATACTAATGGCAGGGAGGAGCAAACCTGGACTGTGCTCTCTTTCCCAGGATTGTGGCAGGATGTTGAATAATCCCCCTTTTGCCTTTCTGCAGCGAATTTCAAGGCAATATAAAAGAAGGCCCTGTGCACTGGTGTGCCTGTGGCTGGTGTGGGCACCGGTGGACTCCCTGTTGCACAATCCCTCTGCTCCTGGCTTGGGTTTCTCCAGCCCACATGTGGTGCAGAGCAGCATGGCCTCCTCTGCCCCTGGGCCTGAGGAGCATCCTTCTTTAACTCCCTGTGCTCCTGCACTCCAGCCTGGGATGGGCTGTCCAGCCTGGGGAGCCAGGGAGTCCAGCTGTTTGTCAGACTGGACACAGGTCTTTCTGCATGATTACAGTTAAAGTTACAGCTCATCTATTTAAGAATAAATGTAAGAAATGCTTGCCCACCTCATCCTTTATTTATCTGCACTAATTAGGCATCATGAAAGCTACTGGTGCAAAACAGCCTGTCCTGCTTAAA
Organism: Donacobius atricapilla; assembly: GCA_013397315.1. Taxonomy (NCBI): domain Eukaryota; kingdom Metazoa; phylum Chordata; class Aves; order Passeriformes; family Mimidae; genus Donacobius; species Donacobius atricapilla. The sequence goes on from WBMY01014150.1 coordinate 504,013, forward strand.
GATACATATAATAGAGGATAATCAAGGTGACACCTACTCACTGCTTACACACAGCCCAGCAAAAACCTCCTGTGTGGTTTCCAGGACTAGCTGCAGTCCAGAAGCAAATTAGGTATTTTCTTGTGGCCAGGAGCCCAGACTAATAAACTCTGCAGACCTAACTTTTCATACAGATGGCTGTGGCTTCCTGCATTGTGTTTCCATTTGTATTGAAAATTACCCTGGATCTGGCATCACTGGATCTCTGCCAAGGCTAATTGGCCTATCCAGCCACACGCTGACTCCTGAAGAGCTCCTAAAATCCTTCTTGCATTGCTGTACCCAGTGCTGAGGAGCAGCCCAACCCAGGATCCTAAGATGGTGTGGTTTTTTGGTTCTTTTGTTGGTTGGTTTTGGATTTTTTATACTTTCATTTGTATTTGTTTTATTATTTTAGAACCTTTGTGGCTCTGCTGGCTTGGGGAATGTGCTGTGCTCCACAAATGCAGTGAATGTGGGGTAATGCAAGCTTAATGGCCATGCCTTAAGTTTAACCAGCTGAGCAGAGAGTCAGGGAAATGCTGTGTACTGCCCAGGAAGTCCTTCCATCCCACCATCCTGGTAATGGGCAAAGCAGAAGGAATTACCTGCGTCATTGCGTCACTGAGGGGCGTGCTGGTGTGTACCTGACATTGGGAATACAAAGCATCCCTCAGGCAGTGTCTGACCAGAGAATCTGGTCCCTGGATAAAGTGTGGTAAGGAGTCAGGGAGCAGAACAGATCTTTTGTGAGTGCCAAGGTCTAGGCTCTGAGCTGGTGTCTTGGTTTGAAAGACTCCGGGCGGGGCGCGCCCCCATCGCCCCGTGCCGCGGGGCTCGGCCGGGCCGTGCTCCCCTTTCCCGGCAGAACAGCCTGACACACAGCGCAGGGCAGCACGGCGCCAGGGGGAAAGGGCTGGTCACGGGCAGGAAAGAGCCAGGAGACAGCCGGATGCATG
>WBMY01014150.1:505736-692694 GCA_013397315.1 Donacobius atricapilla
GCCGGATGCATGAGATGGCTGTGAAAGGCACCAATGGTGCCAAAGCCCCACTGAGCAGAGGCAGGGTCTGCCACAGCAGTGGATTGCCGGCAGGGCTGGAAGAGCCAGCCAGGAGCATTCAGCCCTGGGCAGCAGCAGGGAGAGCCTTCCCATGGAGAAGCACACCAAAGAGCCATGGCCAAGGCAGGCAGTGCTGGGCTTCACTGGAGGTTTGAACTTCACTAACTGCATTGCTTCTGCAAGTCTTGCTTTTACATCTTAAACAAGGAACTAAATTAGTATGTGAGCCATTGCTCTGTATTCATGCTGAAGTGTTACCGTGGAAATGTTCTGACTAAGAGAAGTTAGGGTATTCATTTTTCTTGAATGCTTTTGTAAGGAAATAAAACTATAGGTTACTTATTGTATGTCTGAGAGGCTGTACAAGAGAGTTAAAAATGAAGGGCAGAAAGAATTTTAAGGAATAGGACCTCTGTCTGTTCATAACGATTCCAGCTTAAAGATAGGAGACTGCTACGTTTTCACTTCAAGCATCACTTCATTGATATTTCTGACATTTTGGAGAAGCAGAGTGAAAAAAACCCCAGCGATCTTTTCAATCCATTGGAAAATATCTTCCTGCTGTTTTACCAGAGTGCTGAAAGACATTTCATAGAAATATGTGTATGTGCAAACACATAAATATTAATCTTTATTAGTGACAAAATGGAGAAAACAATGTGGCAAACACAACTACTGTAAATGGTACAAATCCATTAAAGAGAGTGAGTATCAGGAGGCTGCATTTGTGTTGAATGGAAGTTTACTTAACTTTGCCTCTGAATACAGAACTAACCCAAGAGTTTGGATTTAACACTGACTGGACAAGTCATATTTCTCTTTAATTAGGCTCAGCTCTGAAGAAAAGGAGGAAAAGAAAAGGGCGGGTGTGATAAGCTGTGCAATGCAGTAATTGGATCAAGCCGAGACACTGGTGGCCTTTAGGAGCAGCAGAAGAGACATGTAAGCAGGTTGGCATATGCAAATTGTTTTCTGTATAGAATTGCCTCAAAACAGTTTTTAGTTTTCTTCAAAATAGGACAGGCAGACAAACTGCTTGTTTGGCCAGTGTCAAACCATGCCACCGATGATTATTTTTTCCCCCTTGATTACATTTTAATTGGATCTCAGGAATAAACTTCATTGTGAAAACAGCATAAATTTACTTTATAAATAAAAGTGTTCGGGATAGACAGCTCTAATCAAGACAAGACAGTGCAACTCTTTCGTAGGTTAACTTCAGTTCAGACCAGATACAAATCAGTAAAAATTTGGAAGATACATGTCCTGCCCTGTTCATTTTATGTTGTAGATGAAAGAACTTTCCTTAAAGGTTTGAATTTGACACCCATTTTTCTGCTTGCAGTGTACTTCTAAGGCTGTGTCCTGCCTCTTGGCCTTCCTTTTATAGCTCAGCATCCAAAAGGCTACAAACTAGCCAAGGCAGGGTAGCTACTAACAACATTGGGAAATCAAAAAAAGTGATCACATTTAAGATTGGCAGGGTTGGTTTTTTTGTTTTTTTTTTTTTTTTATCATCTATTAGGAAAGCAGGTCTTAGTAATAAAATTAGTGTTATGCTTGTTTAGTATGGCTGTGATATTGTGGAAGGAATTTTGGGACTGGTCAGACTGCAGTAATGAAGAAAATACATCACAAGTACATTGCTGGGCACTGTAATACTTGCAGCTCTGAGTAAGAAATTGTAAGAAAGACCTCACCAACTGTCTGTGGCAAAATCAGTCACGTCAGCTCTGTCGGAAGGCTCTGGATCTTCTACCAGGACTGGCCATTTCATCTGCTGTTTCTTACTGGTTGTTTATAGATTGCAAAGGTTGCATCAAGTTTCTTGGCTCTCCATGCATTAAATACTTTAAACATATCACAGAAAAATTTCTGAAAGCACTGACAATGTAATTTTTTTTTCATTCACCAACTAAATATAATATTATCCACTGGATAAAAATGACTGGCATTTCTCAGGTTGTCACCAGCAAAACTCTTGAGTCCCCAAATACCTTAACATAATTAAGTTATCTTCATACAATTTCTTCAGGGATCATAGTGGTCCTACTACCGAGTTTCCCAAGGAATTCATGCTACAGATGTGTTAACTCACAGCTTTTCCTCCTTTTGGGCTTTTCAACTATACCAACCTATTTAAAATCAGTCTGATAGTAAAAATACCACAAAGATATCAAATTACCACAGGCTGTGAGGCAATCTTTGATGCCATCACTCAGGGACAGCATGTTTTACAGTGTCCCTGCAGTAGCAGGGCATGTGGAAGGGGAAAAGGCCATGCAGCTCCTCCAGCTCTGGGACAGGTTCTAGCTGGAGCACAAGCAGTTCCACAGCATCCTGGGATAAGATGTGAACGGAGTGCATAGCTCCTGCCACTCCTGGCATGGCTTCTTCATGCATGAAAACCTATTTTCCAAAGAGACCTTAGTGACTTCCAGAAGAACAGACCATGTCCACATGGGTACCTCCTGATGCTGGTGTTGGCTCAGTATTTGTCTGGATACAAGTGGGCCCCAGCAAGGAGGCCAGGCTGTTATACAGTGTCTTCTCAGGTGATTCATGATGTCTTTGTAAAGTCCCATGGTACTGAAGTCATACCCAGGACTTAGTAATGTTTTCAAATTCTTTTGGGAAAGAGAGAATGCATTATAATAAAATCATCAACTGGAAATATCTAGAAAAATGAGCTGGTTCAGATTAGGTCATTTATAACTCCAAGTTTTTATCAGTGGTTCAGCTCAGTCGTGATTTTTTTTTTTGTCTTAAACATACACAGTGATGCCATGCCCAGTGCATGTAGCTAAACAAGAACAAGATTTTGTTAGGGTTTATTTATTATTGAGAAATAGCCAGATTGGCCCAAAACAAAGTATCTCAATAGAACTGTTGTGAAACCTATACTTGTGTGTATCTACCTTGCCTAGATGTGGCAAACTGTTCTTGTATATGGACTTCCATGTTATACATGTATGCAGAAGTGTTTGTGTGTAAAGCAAGTGTGGATGCAAGTCTCCCCATTCTACTATAAACACCAAACAATGTAGTAAAAACAGGTTTTTCCAATTAAACCTCCCAAGAATCTCTTTTATTATTATTATTTTTTTTAATCTTACAGCAGGTATCATCTTTTATAGAACACCTGGGACAGGGCTGCTTTAGCTTCCATTGTGATCCGCAGCCCAGATATGCAAGACTCTGGATGGGAAGGATGGCTCTGCCCCCCTCTCATGCTTCATGTTGCTCCTGCCTCTTGGCTTTTTCAGAAATGCGTGTTTCCTACGTAGGTAGGGCTGATGTGCCATCTGTTGGGGGGATCAGCATCCCCAAGCCGCAGCCCTGCAATGCTCCTAGACAATGTAGGAAATGTATGACTGGAATGTAGCGGCTTGCATTTGCATTTCACACATTCAGCTTTGCTTCACACATTCCCCTCTCTCAGACATGATAAAGGCAAGGAACGCTCTATTTCTTGTCAGCATGGATGGATGGCACCCCTAGAAGAGTCTGCATTTGAAGCAATATGTTCTGCATCACTGACGTAAGCCAAGATGCTGCTAAGGCAGGGCAGGTTTGTTTTCCTATTCAGTGCTAGTGAGAGGGGCACTCGGGGACTTGGTGTCCTTGAATTTAAAGAAGATTGAAGTGTTGCATTGTTCAGAATGAAGGGGAAGAGGATGGGAGCAGAATGATGCTGCAGCAGACGGTAAACACTTGATTGCAAGAGCTGAATAGGCTTGGCCTACATTTTGAATCTCATCATGGTCTCTTTTATTTTACTCATTTGTACCCCCGACTCTGCAGTCAGTCCCAGGTTTACTCCTGCTGTTTCTCAAACATTTTTCTTCAGATCTGCAATGCTGAGTGGGCATCTTGGCAGAAGAGCAGCACATGCCTAAGTGTTGTTTATGAATGAGGGATGCCAGGGTAGTAAGGTACACAAGATAATTTCTCCCTATGTTTAGTCCTTTTAAGATTGAAAGTTGTTTTCATGAGATTCATCTAGTAATCTCTAAACCTTCATTTCATATGGTGTGGCAGGGGTGTAATGGTCAGTGGGAAGAAATGTTTCTGAATTTCTAAAAGAAAAATTTTATCTGTAGCAAGCCCTGTCCTTTCCCTTGCCCTACCCACCACACAAATCCATCACTCGCTCTTCATTTCCTATTCCACATGGGGAAGGCATCAATGTAGTGAATGCTAAGTACTGAACTCATTTGCAACTTGCCAGAACCACTTCTGTTATTGTTTATTTTCTGCTTACCTTGGAATAGCTAACAAACAGGGAATGCATGGGAGGATGTGTGTGGGGGGTAACACTTGCAGAGAAAAGCCATAGTAGTTCCCCGCATCATTCCTTTAAATATCCATATTTTTTTCAAATCAGTCAGTGGAGACCAAGACCAAGACATATGTAAAATTATAGTTAAAGATGGGAAAAGAAAAATACTGGTGTTTTATATCTAGCTTATATTTGACAGGAATGACCAATTCTGATTCTATGCAAATCTGAGTTCCTTGCTGAAGATGAAGGAAAGGAATGGAGACAAATTTGATACAATGCATTTGTAATAGAGAAAACAACCTTTTGATATATTCACAGGGCTTGTTATATTTTTCTCTTACAAAAAAAGTTTCTAGAACTTCAAATTATAGCTGGAATTGCAGGTGCTTTGAGGGACTTTTGAACCTTTGTCTCCTGTCTCCATTGCATGGGTGATTTGAATGGTAGCAAACAATCATGACTTACTCATCCTTTCTCCCTTTATATACAAACCCAAACATTTTTTGTCAATTTATTCAATACCTTACAGTTGATTCCCTAGGTACCTGATAGATACATCCTTGATTCTCATCATCCTTTAGAATGACATCTTAAAAATCTATAAACTAAAGTATGTAACTGTTTGATGCATACAAATGCATAAAAGAGAGTATAAAGAATGATGTCTCCACTCTTTGAAAACAACAGCATTTGTCAAACTATTTCTAAATTTTAATCCACAAGTTCTGTAGGATGGGTTTACAGCTAAACTTTCAACACTAATTCCTAATACTTCCCTTGTAATCACTACCCCAATCACCCTTGCCATTTGTTAGTGTTACATGCAGAATTTTGGAAAAAAATTGAAGTAGCTCAGTATAGAGGTTAATAATTCAACTGCTCTCTGATTTTAATTTCTTATGTCATTCAGGGACTGAAAGCACTGCAGTATTTGCATTTGGCAAAGCTGGAGAAACTCCAAGATACAATTGTGTCCCTGTTAGTGCATTAAAAAACGAGAGGCTTCAGGCAACGGACAGGTGGGATTTGGTCTGTGGACATGATCCCTGGCTCTGCTTACACTCTGGACATGTCCTGCTTGTGGCTCTTTGGAGAAATGTTCAAGGCTGCATCAAACAGTACAACAATGAGCAGGCCTGCAGGATGTTCCCGTGTGTGTGAGTACCACCTTCCTCCCCATAACGTGCCCACCCAGATCAGAGACTGCAGTCTGCTATGTGACATTTCCTTTTGTGCCCTTTAATGCCACCTGTAACTGCTCAGGGAGGGGAGGGCGTGAGGAAGGTAGTATGAGACCCAAGTGGTACATGAGTCTCTCGCTAATCAAACAGCTAGAGAAACACGGGACAGCTGACGGGTTATAATTGGGATTGCTACCCTTGGGACTAATCCTGAACAAAACATCCAAATGTGGGAAAAGGAGGGTAGGGGGTTGTCCTAAGGAGACATCTAGTGATGTGGCACTTTTGAGTGGCACTGTGTGCGTGAGCGCTGCCCCAGCTCTGGGCGTTAACCCCATGGCACAGATTGCTCAGCTGCGCTTCTGGGTGCTCTGGATTATGTGTGTCCTTCCAACTCCTGGTGCTGCGGTGGGTAATATCCTGCATGGCATTAAATCTGGTGGTGAACCCCACTGCAGAGAGCATGTAAGAGCTGTGCAGTGCTTAGGGACCAGCAGCAGAGCAGGCTGGGGTAGGGAGAGACAGGGTGGAAGCACTTCCTCATAGGTGACGTTAGAAGTACCAAATCTACAGCTTAAGATCAGAGCTTGTCCCAAAGAGACAGGACCTTTCCCTCCTCCCTTTGCTCTGCAAGGCAGCCTTCCAAAGGCCTCCACTTTGTTTCACTCTGTGTGTTCATTACTACTTTCTAATGACTGAATTCTCACTCAACCATGAAATAATTTAGGGAAAACTGCATTAACAAGCAGGCTTGCTAAGTTCATAATTAAGGTATTTTCAAATATTATGGGTGGAAATTAACTTACTGTGCTGTCTGTGGAAACAGTACAGAAGGCAGCAGGTTGTCTTGTGGAATATTTTTGCAATACATGCTGGTATTGGCCAAGGACCTGGACAAATCCACAGCAATTGAGCACTGAGGTTGTTGATATTGGTGGAGCAGTGGCTGGAGCTGTCACTCACACAGTGCTGGTGATAACATCCCCTGAACTGATGGTTTTGTCTTTTTCCTGTTTAATTATTTCTCCTGAATTGTGTGTCTTTTAAGAGGAAAAAGGGTGCCTTTTGAAGAAGAAACTGGTGCTAGAAGGTCCCTCAGCATCAATACCAAATGTCTTGTTCCTCTGCAGCCTAAACCTCGGGGCAGCTCACTTTCTCTGTTCCCTCTGTCAGGAAAACTGGGTGTGGAGCTGGTCAGGACATGGGTGAGGAAAATGTTTTGGCAAGAAAAAAGGTGTTTTGATGAAACGAAATTGTTTAACAGAAATGGCAGGCTTTTGATACATTTATGTTGGATAAATCCATGAAAAACCTGACTTAATGTTTTGTTCAGATTATTTTTGTTTCAGAGAAGGAAATAAAAATTTCTCTTCTGAATGCTTACTTAAAAATGACTTCTCAATTCAATATTGACTACTGTCATTTCAGGAATGGGAAATAATTTAAACATTCACAAAGAAAACAAATTTTTTAAAAAATAGATATTAGCAAACTATGGATTTTTCACTGCCTGGTTTTTGGTAGCAGTGGGCCACAGAGGTGGCTTCTGTGGGAAGCTGCTGGAAGCTTCTACCATGTCCAGCAGAGACAATCTCTGATGGCTCTGAAGATGGACATGCTGCTGGCCAAGGCTGGGCCAAAACTGAGAGAGGTTGGTAATGCCTCTTTGCTGACATATTTAAGAAGAAAATCAAAACAAAGTCACATGGTTTTTCTTCTGGCCAGAGAAGAGGAGGAGGTGAGAACATGTGAGGGAAACAACATGGAGACACCAAGGTCAGCGCAGAAGGAGGGGCAGGAGCTGCTCCAGGCACCAGAGCTGAGATTGCTCTGCAGGCCATGGTGAGGCAGCTGTGCCCCTGCAGCCCATGGGGATCCACAGGGGATGCAGAGATCCACCCACAGCCCGTGGGGATCCACAGGGGATGCAGAGATCCGTGCACAGCCTGTGGGGATCCACGAGGGATGCAGAGATCCACCCACAGCCCGTGGGGAAGGTGCCCATGCTGGAGCAGATGGAAGCCTGGAGGAGGCTGAGATCCAGTGGGAGACCTGGTGGAGAGCGGGGGCCCTGCTCCCAGGCTGGAGCAGCCTGTCCTTGGGGCACTGCGCCCCGCGGAAAGAGAGACCCGTGCCGCAGCAGTTTCGGGAGGGCTGTGTGCCTGTGAGAGGGACTCACCTTGTGGCAGGTGAGGTTTGGCTGCTGCTCGTGAGAGTGGAGCCACGCTGGAGAAGTTCACAGAGAGCTGTCCCCCGTGGGAGGGGCCCCACGGCTGCACAGGGGAAGGATTCCTCTCCTGGAGCAGCGGAAGAGAATCTCAGTGATGAACTTACCAAACCCCCTGCCCTGTCTCCCTGCACTGTCTGTCGGAAGGAGGGAGGGACTGGGGGGAAAGGTGTTTTAAGGGCTTGTTTTACTTCTCATTGTCCTCCTCTGATACTGCTAGTAATAAAATTCACTTTGCAACCTTAAGTTGAACCTCTTTTTCCCTTGAAATGTTTTCTCCCAGTCCTTATCTCACTCATGAGCCTTTCATTAATTTTTTTCCCTCTCCATTGCCCAGCTGTAACAGGAGAGGGTGAGGGAACGACTCTCATGGGTGCCTGGAGTTGGGCCAGTGTCAAACCACAACAAACTTCCACCGGTAAATGTGTCCTACCTGTGACAGGCTGGCAGTGGGACAGGGTGTTTGAGCTGAGATTGACCCAAACTGAGCACAAGCATTTGAAATCATGGGAGAGAAAGGACAAGGCAGAGCAGCAGTCTGTGATGGGTGGAAAGGTAGAGCTTCCCCTACAGCTGCTCTGCTTGGGAGAGGCTGAAGAGTCACAGCTCTGATGGCATCTACCCACTTGGAGCTGTAGTGGACACTCCTGCAGCAGGATTTGCAGCACCTGTAACTGGATGTGTGTGTGCACGCCGTCCATGGAGACACCAGCAGGGAGTCAAAATCTCACTGAAGGAGCTGGTGGCAGCAGTGTGGGATAGTCCCCTCTCACATTCCCACTGCATCACTTCATGAAAGCAGCGTGGGAAGGACATTAGGGAGGTGTGTTTTAGGTGTATTTTTAAGGTGTCAGTGGAGAAAAGTCTCACATGAGGCTATGCTGAGCCTAGCAGGGTTAACCTTAATCACAAAAGGCATCCACACTGGAAGTGAAGATGTTGACAACCTGTCAGTGAGATGTGATGTCAGGATGTGGAAGTAGGAATGGAGATGTGCTAGATGACTATAGGCATTCATCTGATTGTGCTCCTGTCAGGCTGGCTTGTGGGGAGAGCAAGGGTTAACAGCTAAAATTGTTTAATGGCCAGTACATGTGGTAAATAAGATTACTTATAATGAGATTAGCCTTGGACAGACTAAACCACTGTTGAGTTCATCTTGGTCTGAGGCAATCCTGAAGCAATTGTAGCACCCGAGAGGATGTAAGTGGTGCTGGCTGTCCCAGTGTTCCAGGGCCATGCCAGGAGGTGGTGGCTTCTCCTTTTTGGGTGGAAAGACAGCTGCTGCAGGGAACGGGTTCTGTGAGTAGCGCACCTCACTGTAGGAATGTGATGCAAATGGATGTAATGAGCTTCAAAGGATCATCTCTGGTGAAAACTGAGAGCAGTTAGAGCTGGAAGTATTTGTGAAGTGCCACGTGCTGTGCCCAGGAATGGGAGGTTTGCCAGCAATGCTCCCAGTGTTGGGCAGCGGGGCACATAAGTGGCCAGAGGTGGAAACTTTGGGTTTTGCCTGGGAGCAGCAGGAGGTGGTACAGGGCATGTGGAGCCCCTCCTGTGACCCAAGGGGGTCAGGCACTGACCAGCACGCTGGGATGGTGGGCACCTGCTGTGGCCTGCAGCCTCCCAGGGGAGTATTGGCTGGAGGCACAGGAATGGATGTTATCAGCGGCAGGGAAGGGAATTAATGCAGCCTTAAATAAATGTAGCTGGAACGAGACACCTGACAGCATGTGTCTGTGCTGTTCTTGAACAAGCAGATTTTGTCTGCGATGGATTAAATTAGTTATGAGTTTAAGTAAAAATTTACAAGGAATAGAAAGAAGCAACCTGGTAGCAAAGTCGGCTTCAGAGTAACAGTCCTGCATTTCCACATTCTTTTCTCAGTGTTGCATACAGCTTCTCTAGAGGGGCCTCCCATAGAAAACAGCCCCAAAAGGCATAAACCCAAACAGGGATTTAGGAGAGCAGGCCCAAACCTCTGCAGGGTAGACCTGGGGTGTTCCCACTGAAGGCACAGTACCACTGGGGAGAGCTGGATAAGAGCTTAGACATGCACTGTGCAGAGCTGGCCTCAGACAGGCCTGTATTTGCTGATGTATCCTAAGTCACCAGTTCTGACATCCCACACACTTAAACCATCTATTAGATCTCTGTGGTCTTATGGTGGTGTAAATTAAATTAAAATCTGTCCATGTAGTGCTGTTGCAATGCAGAACGGATATGGTAGTGGTTTCATGCCAGCTCAGTGTTATCCATCCAGTCTGTCCCTCTGGGTACAGCTCAGATGTCTCCCTTAGTCCAAGGTCTCTGCTACAGTAATGTACAAAGCAATGGCAAATGGCTAATGATCATCATTTTAGCAGACACAATTTACATTCCTACCCCTTGGACCCTTTATTTCCTTGGCCAAATCTCACTGTCATCCATCAACTTTTGATATTCAAAATCTAAATAAATTTGCTAATTTTTTCCAATCAAATACGTAATGGTTATTCTACTTCCATTAATTAATCTTTTTGACACATTTAAATGATTTTTAACTGAAGAAAATATGACCTAGGAATCTTTGAAGCCAACCTACTCTTTTCCCATTGCTCTTTACTAAACACAAGTCTGTAGTGCAAGACTAAAATTATGCTGCTTAAACTTGATAAAGTACGGCATCAACAACAAAAAAGGAAACGATGACAGATAAATGAACAGAAAGAAAAAAATATTCATAGTATGCCAGGCAGGCTTTTCTTTTCCATCTCACATTATGCAGTGTGCAAAAGTATCCAATTTGAAAAACTGACTCAGAGCAAACTGCTAGTCAGAGAGCAGGCGTGGAGGCAGACACAAAACTGCTCACAGACCAGATTAAGGGAGTTTATTGCCAGCCCTCCCCCCAGCACACCAGAGATTTAAGCAAGCTGGGTCCTCCAGGGAAGTGGACCCTGGCCACGGTCCCCCCTGAGCCCCAGACTCAGGTGTACCTGCCTCGGCCCAGGGCTGGGTGGGCATCATTTGCTTTGAAGGCTGCCAGAAATAGAGATGAACTAGATGGAACAGTTCAGCATATTAAATTGTCTCTGTGCAAATTGAGAGTGAGCATATGAAGAGGGAGATTGGTATTTGCTATATTTCTCTTTCTCAGAAACACTATTAGTGGTCTCCCACTTCAGCACTTCACTTGTTGGTTAGTCCCCATTCTCCAAATGCCACTATGTCACAGAGGGAACATCAGCCCAGAAATAATTAGTATGGCAATTTGGCACTCACTCTTCAAATTACATCTAGCAGTTGCATGTAAAATTGTCTGTAGAAATCATCTGGCTCTTACCAAGAATTAGTTTAATAATGGAGCTTGTTTTGTTACTGCCACTATTATGTTGAAGTCTCGTGGTTAAGAACTGTTTTCCCCTCTTGCTGATGGAAACATCTTCTAGCAACAGCAAGAGAAACCAAGCCTTTTCTGCTGCAATCTGTTTTGCTGGAGTGAGGAGTCCTGACCTAATTTCTCTTCAAAATATAAGTGTTCACTGATTGTGGCGCTCTGGGGAGACCCACCCAAATGATGGATTTCAAACACATTATAGACTATTGCACCTCTTCCTCTTATCACTAATTAACTATTAATTGGTGCAGAGACTATAGTAAGACCTCCCACTTCTTATGTGACTACTGAGCTAAACTACAAAACTGGCCTAGAATTCTTCCTGGTACAGAGGACGAAAGGTAGCAGGAAAGACTGAAAGACAACACTCTCAACCTAGAGAGGAACCAGCTTTTCATTGCAGAAGATCCAATGACCTCAAATTGAATTTTACTCACCTCCATCCTTAATGGATATTTTCATGACACTTATGAGAGAAATGCAGAGTGTATTTTTCTTTCTGCCAAAAAAACCCCATCTTGAACCTGAGAAAACTACTTCAGCAAGGAGGATTTTTGCCCCAGCAGGTACAGACCCATGAAAATGTCCCAGTCCAGCATGTCAGCATCATCCCAGCAGCAGTATTTTGTCCAGCCTTCAGCAGATTACTAGGTGACTTAGCAATCAGCCTTTCCCATGACAGCAGGAGGTTCTGCAGCAGACCTTGCAGGTGGGATTTTAAGAGCAGGAATAATAGATAATGATGGGGCTATGTCAAAGGAAAATACATCCCTATAATGCAGACGCTACAGGATTTCTGAAGCTGCCTTCAAAATGGGTCCAAAGAATATATCCAGCAGTGCAGGGCCTCTGGAAAAAGAAAACAGGCAGCCAGTGTACTCGATGGAGAACAGTAAACAGAAAGGAACGAGGTGGTTTGTGTGTGCATGTGTGTTTGTACTCATACCGCTTGGGCTTTGCACGCCCCCAGGAGCTTCTAGAGGACAGCAGGTACTGCCCATCAGCTGATCATCGGCAGCTGGACACACACACATCACTAGTGAATGCCAGGCAGTGCAGGTTGATTTGGGCACCTTTCCTTGACTTAGCCATAGGCTTAGTCTGTAACTGTGCCCTTGATTACCCAGATGAAATGTGGCTTTGAACATGTGGAAGAATGAAAAGCTTTAAATGCACGCTGTGAATATGTATTCACATGGCAGGTTCTTTGGCTGTGTGCTTTGTGGCTACTCCTTAGATTTCATGTGTTGCATTTTTCCTATGGATTAAAAGTAATTGAGCCTGATATCATGACAGCTGTGTGGCCAAGGAGCTGGGTGGGGAGGGACAGAAGAACGTGTGATTTTCACTGTCCATTTATTCCTTGGTGTTAGTGCTTGCTTGAACTGCAGTGCAATTAACCAAACACCTGATGCTTATGCATTAGGGCACCTGATGGTGATTGTAATGGTACTAAGTTATGAGCACTCATGGAATGAGGTGTTGTTCTAATTGTCACACTTTTCTTCTGGCAGTCTTTAGGTCCCATTGGATTAGTAGCTCCTGTAATGATTATGACTGTCAAATTAAGCCATCTGTAAACACTAAAACTTGCAAGCTCTTACCAAATTCACAGCACTCATGTCTGGGAAATAAGTTCTTCATCTTTTCGCTGGCTGTCAGGAAAATTCTTAAATGGTTGGCAAGTGCCCTGGTCCTTTCTCCCAGTGCATTCTCTCCCAGTGCTCTCCCAGCCAGTGTCTCCACGCTGCTGCTGTGGATGAGGTTGCAGGCATGGGGCTTCTGCCCTGCCACACACTGCTGGGGTGTGCTCTGCCTGTGGCGTGTCAAGAGTGGCAGTGCCTAATTCATGGCTCTAAGCAAGTCACAATGAGTTACAGCCTTCCCAGCAGTGAGGCAGCCCCCATTGGAACACACGTATTTAACAACTGGAACATGAAGGAGTGACTTGTGCCTTCAACCAGGCTCAATTCCATGGCAGAAACCAAACAGGAATGAAATCTGGGTTCACAGGGTGCTGTTCATCCTAAAGCCTTGCAGCAACCATGGAAGATGCTACAGAGGCTGTGCAGGGTGGTGTCACCAAGCAAATTTCCCTGCACCTGTCTGCAGGCAGCCCTAGGCTGTGTCCTTGGTGCCCTGCAGCAGTGACCAGGCTTCCCTGCTCATCTCCAGTGCCAGCCCACCTTCATCTAGACAGGGTTCCTGTTGGTAAGCATGATGTGTGACTAATTATGCAAACCAAAGGTGCACTGTAATAACACCTGGTGTTATTACACCTGGTGTTATTACACCTGGTGTGTTGCTCACACCATACCAACAATGTTAAATGCCTCCAGGCTGCTCTTCAAGTGCATGGACAGGCCAGGATAGACCTACTGAGCAGAGGAGGGAGAAATGCAACCTCATGGATGGGCTGTTGCTTTCTGCCAGGTTTAAAGGATCAGCTGGCTGATGTCATGGGCTTCCCTGCGTGAAAGCCAGGTCAGAGAAATCTGGGATGTGTCATAAGAACTTTCAGGGGTGAGACTTTTGCTTGCTGTTGTCACCATGGCATGGCTGGCTGAGCAGCTCAGAGCCTGCTGTGAGACAGGGTTGGGGGCTTGGCTCGAAAGAAGTGCAGCTTGGGCCAGCGGTGTTGGCTGCTTGCCGAGGGTTAGCAGAACAGAGGGAGTCATTGAGATATCCTGCCCTGAGACAGCTCAGGGCTTTGAAAATGCTTTAGGTGACCTTAATTTTGATTTGGGGTGTGCAGTAATGAGCGAGTGGTGTGATGAATGTGTAAAGCTGACAGAAGGCACTGGCATCTGTAAAGAAATAGGATGTGCAAGGTCAGGAAAGGTGTGCAGGGTGAAGCGATGTTTCAGAGGCAGTGAGCATGCCAGGCTGACTCATGAGCTGAACTGTGCAATAATCACAGGTAATTACTGCACACCAGCCAGGAGAAGGATTTGCATACACACCATGCTGGACCACAGGGCCCATTTGGGTTCTGGCACACTCTGCTCACAGCTCAGGGCAGACAGGCAGAGAGATGAGGAGCCATTTCCAAACAGAGCCAATATTCTGTTTGTTTCCTCATCCAGCTTCCAGACATGACATTGAGCCATGATGTGCAAAAGTCAGGAGATGGGGAGCTACTGTCTTCAGAGCAATGAAGGGCAGATGAGTGCCTGTATTCACCCCCTCAGTGCATGTCTGCACCACAGAAATGTGCTTCTGAACCTATAGTGAGGAATTCTCTTGTAAGCCAATATGTTTTTTACTGAAATAAAAACAATGTAAATCCTGAAAAATAATGAAAACCCTGTTGGACAGGACCTCTCAGGCAACACAGGCTGCGGCTTACCATCTAAGGGGCAAGGTAGCACATCTGCCTGGGTCTCCTGTAACAGAGAAATCCCAAGGGATTTTCATTGTCCCAGGGGGCAGGTTTTGAGACTGTGTCCTTGCAGCAGGAAAATAACTGCAGTACCTCCACTCTGATGCAGTTAGGGCCCTTGTGTGATTTTGGTTTAACGTCCCCTTCCTCTCCCTTGACCTTGCCCAGATACGTGGCTGGGTTGGTGCTGACGGCAGTGAGGGTACGTGTTGGTGTGTAAAGATAGAGCACAGATGAATTATATCCCAAAGTAGCTCTCTGAATGCAGAGCAGAGCACAGATTCTCTGTGTGCCTGTGAACAGACTCCTTGAAAGCACAGCACATGTACAAGTCTTGTGGTGAAGAGCAGGTATTCTCATGCCCTGGGCAGGGGCTGCTGGAGCCTCCTGCCTGCCGTTCCTTGTACCCCCATAGTGCAGGGGAAGGGGAGGGGAAGGGGAAGGGGTCAGGATTTGTTTCCAGCCACACCTGCGGAGCTGCAGGACCAGGGGCTGCTGCGGCAGGGACCCGGGCTCTCAGGGCCCCTGAGAAGGGACGGGATGGCATGGAGAAGGGGAAGGGTGATTTTTCTCCCGCGTGCTTTTTGCGGACCACCAGACAGGCCTCGGCCACTCGCTCGGTGTCGGCTCAGGAGTCCCCACCGCGCCAGGGGTGAAACAGCCCCCGATCCGGCACAGACACAGCTCTCTGTTCAAGGGCAAAACGGCCTCAGAAGGGCTCTCGGGAGCGAGGGAAGCGGGTTTGTGTTCTCTGTTTTCCAGGCGGCGCAGGGAGGTGAGCGGGCCCGGCGGCTGCGCTGCCCCCGAGGGCTCGCCCGGAGGGGCGGCACGGCGGGCACCCGCACCCAGGAAACCGCGAGGGGAAGGCCAGGCCAGCCCTGGCTGGTTCCAAACACACAGCGTTTTTAAATACACTTTTCCTTATGGTTGGACAAGAGGGATTTCAGTGACTTGCAGCTAAGGGTACCCCCCCACATCACTCCATCCTGTTTGTTGAATGTGTGAAGTACCCAACTGCCATTTTTAATGCATGCAAAGTTCCAGGAAAGGACAGAAAATTTTTTTGGGGAAAAAGAAGTAATGTATATTAATTCTTGTACCAGTATGAACCTCAGTGTGGGGGGAAAAGTGTTGTATGCAAGGTTTTTGAAGCCATAAGATCTCTGTTAACCATTACATGATATTATGTTCTGGCTTAACTTACACCAGACAAGTTGCCCAAAACCAAACGATGCAAAGGCTAAACATCACCATAACATGTAGTAGTCCAAACTCTTACCCCACAGAATCACAGTATGTAAAATAAACTTAATCCTGTATTACTTCGAGGCAGCTCAGAGGATGCTTTCCATATACAAAGAGAAACAAAGGCATGAGGCGAATGTGACACCAGCACAATCTGCAATGCGCACAGAGCCTCTGTGCTTAGGCTTTTTCTGTCCAGGGTAGGTCTTTCACCTTGCCAGCTACATAACTTTCTCCTTCTGGGTCTTTGGGCATTTCTTAGACAATGAATTGCCTAGGAGGCAGCACTTAAAATTTAATTCAGGTAGGGAAGGCAGCACACATGAATGATAGAGACTCTACTAGCCTTTGTAGACTATATGATTTATACATTCACTCAAACAGCAGTGAATGAACAATATTATAGCAGGCAATATGCTATTGTGCTGTTACTTCTCTGCCTCGTCTTTTTAATGAAGGGGTTTATACCTTCAAAGTTAATTAACTCATTTCTCAAAATCATTTACACATCTGCTCTGTTTCCAGTAAAACTTAGTTTCTTAACTTCTGAGTTTCATTAAGAAACAAAACAAAACAAAACTGAACCCCTCTTTATATCAGACATGTTACTTCAATGAGTTCAGATGTGGCATTGCTAATAATGGTAGATTTCATGGGCTGAAATTTGTTGTGTCATTTTGCACTGGTCGCTGCTGGAAGGACAGTCAGATAAACAATGGCCATGAGCCTCTATTGTACTCAGTGTCCCATCACTGCTGCAAAGCAGGCTCAGTTTGGGGCATCTCTGGTGTGTGCCAGGGCCCTTCCTGTCACTGGCAGACAGCAAGTTGGAGCTGAGGGGATCTCCAGTTCCTGGCTACACCTCCGTCACCAGAGCCCTCATGGCTACCTGGCACAGCATGTTATGAAGAGCTTTTCCAGCTGACTGTTTCTGTTTTGGTTACTGCTGGCCAAACCCCTGGCTGCCAAGGGGATTGCTGGATGTTGCGGAGTCTCAGCCAAGCCCCACTTCATCCCAGGCCTCTGCAGACTTGTGGAGTAAGCATAAGCACAGCACTGGGAATGGCAGCACTTCAGAAGAGCAATGTGGGGCAGAGCTTTCAGTGCCTCTGCTGCGCCACACATGGGGAGCAACCCTACTTCCTTCTCCTGATGAGCAGACATATTATTTTAATTAAACTTTTATTTCAATAACTCTTGTGGCATGTGAGCATGGTTTGGGAAGCATTAAGCCCAAGGTAAACAAAGAGTGTAGCACTCCATCTGCTTTTAACAGCAACACAACTGTTTGGGCAGCCCACAGAGCTGAGTACTGTTAGTATTTACTGTAGAACACCTCATGCCAAATTTAGCCTACAAGCTGATCACAGGCGTGAGGTTTCATTATTTCAAGTGATTTATTCTTTTCTGATGTGAAGAACACCTCTTCTTTGCACCAAATGCTGCTTGTGAAGTCTGCTTTTCCACTTAAGGGATGCTAAGCAGAAGCTAACCAATGAAATGAAGGTAAATTTAATTACAAAAACCATAACGTTCTTCAAAACCAACAGCTCACTCTCTCTCCAGCAAGAAAAAATACAAATAGAAACCCTTTGGCAATGCTGAAGAAATATCTGGGGTTGAGGTGAAAGGGGCACAGCTTGACAAGTATGCTGAAAGCTGAATGTGGATTACCCGTGAGTGCAAAAATGAATAAATGTGTTTTATTCCATTATATTAATGAAATGGTTAATTTGGTTGCTATAGCAACAAGGAACAGCCATGCTAAAAAGCTAAAGGGCCATACATAATGCCAGATACAAGGTCTCTCTAATTCTAAAGCTGATTTTCTTAGCCACAATGGAAGTGATGTGTATTTTCAGTATCACCAGCTTTTGCATCAAATCCAGAAGCAAATGCAATAGACTAGTAGCATAAAATAGCATATATATTGACACCTCACAAAACTTATGAAAGGGGTTTACCTATGCACAGTTATAGGAAAGGATCCACAGAGTGCAGTGTGGGATGCTTTAATGAGACTGCTCTGTGTGTGATGGTGAAGCAGCAAATGTGTTACAGTGGGCAGCTCCTATAGTCAGGGAGCAGGTGCCTGCAGGGGCAACCCTGCAGCACCAGCCCAGACACCATCCTGATAGCTATTTCACCTTATGGAAAAGAGACTTTATGCTCTTTTCACCTGCATTTCATGTGATTTTGATTAAAAATAATAATTCCATAGGGTTTCAATGAGGAATCCTGCAGTGCTTGCTTTTGTTTAACATGAAAGCTATAGACAGGGGGATGCATGGTCTTGCCAACAGGCAGAGAACAGACTATAATTACTGAAGCCTATGCAAAGGAAAGAGGAATGTTCACTCTGCCCTTCAGAGGATCCTGGGGCAGCCCCTGCACAACCAGGGCTCCCTGGGAAAGGAGCTGCTGGGGAGGGTCATGGTGCTGCCCAATGCCAGTGCTCTCATCAAGCTGGAGCCCTTCACCAAGCACAGGACCACTTCCATTCCTTTGGCTCCCTTTTGTTACAGTGAGATTTATCAAACACCACGTCATTCTGCCTGTGACAAATACAAGTCAACATAGCACACTCCCAGGAGAAATGGAATTCACTGGGTCTCCTTGTTGAACTCACAAGATTCAGCCTCGTACACCTGCATCAGCAACATGAGTGACTTTTATCTGCAGGCCATCTGGTTTGCATGAGATGGGCAGTTATGTTCCTGAGAAACATAATTTCTCAACAACTGAACATAAAGCTTTCCATGCTGAGGCCTAAAACTGTCTGGAACAGGCAGAAGTAAAAGCTGTGATGGTAAGTAGTCCCTAGACTAAACAGGTGAGAACAGTGTTCTTTAGGTTGATAATTAGCTCCAGTCAGTGGCATGTGCTTCTAATCAGCAATTGTGAGTGCGAGCTGGCGACAGGAGGCATTTGACACTGCCTGCCTCTTGCTGAAATGCAATAAAAGAGAGCTCACCACTGGAGGCAGAAACAATGAGGAGCAACGTTAACTGTATCACTATGCTGAAGTAAAATGTTTGGTCTTACAAAAAGACGAGGAGATCAGTGGTTGCCACTGTTTTAGTCAACTTGTATGAAAATCATTTATTAAGAGTCTCCTGAAACTTACACAGTACCTCAAAACCAAATGAGAAATAGCTTTAAACTCTTTGCTGCCCTTAAGGGTCCTGGTTGCCAATATATGTGGAAAGGCCCATGCAGTGCAGACAGATGAGCTCTGTGTAACCACCTCTAGAAGGTGATGCTGCAGTGGCCCTGCAGAGAAAGTCCTGCCATGAGGTGCAAAGGCAGCTCCCTGCAGAGCACGAGGAATCTTCCTGCACTGCAGTGCTGAGGGTACACGGGCAGGTTGGTATTTCTACAGCACCACAAGAAACCCCAATAGTTCAGAGTTTTGTTAGCATTTGTCAAGGGATAGATAAACTGAAGGGCTACAGCGTTCAGCTGCTGAGCCACAACAGAAAGGGCTCTGTTCTGCTCAGGGCTGAGTCCAAGCTAACTCCCATACCTGCCCCAGCATCCACGTAGGTGTGCCATGGGAAAGCTTAATAACTTGTAGTTCTTTTACAGGAAAGGAACAGTTGCATTTCCTCATAGTAACTTTAGTGTGCTTAAGCTAGAAGGGGAGAGTGCATGTGTGTGTTTACTCTTAAGATCTGGATAGTTTAGGTCATTCTTTGTGCAGAGGTGGTAGGTGTTCACTTTCCCAGTTGACCTCTCACTTCACTGCTTGATAGCAATGTGAAGACCCGCTCCCACATCACAAAAATCATGATGGGCAGTCAGACCTCTGAGAAAGAAGGGATAAAAGCAGAATCTGTACTCCTGGGCAAGGCCAGCATGGATGTTTGCATAAGATACAGCAGACTAACCTGAAAAAGAGTTATTAAAAATTGATCTCTCCAAGTAACAACTGGAAAGATTAATTTTTCAGAAAAGAAAGGAAATGGCAACCACAAAAACAAAGCAACCCAGATGGCCCATAAGCAGACTAATTATATGAAAGACCCAGAAGCAACTCTGAAGTTACCAATCCAGCTGCCGAGAGTGTCTGCCAGGTTGCCAGATGTTGCCAATGAAAACCTATCTTCCACAGTTCATCAAAAGAGTGGAGCTGCCTGGTGAAGTGAAACCTCTGCCAATAAAAATAAATATTTTATCTAAAAAATATTTTCTACTAGGAATTGTTGAAAAATATAAAATTTTAACAACACGTCCAACCTGATGTTACAGTAGATAAATAATGAAACATACATACAGAGTGCATTATAAGATCTAATTGATAGGAAATATCTATGCTTAACATTTTATTTCTAAGGCCATAGTCTTGGATTGTGTTAAACAAAGTGGTTTTATGAGGCATGAGGTTGATGGCACTCAGCTGGGGTTTGGATAATTTGCCTTGAATCTAGAAGTTGCTTTTGCTACCTTGAGATAAAAGGCTTAAAGACAACAAAGCTGGAGGAGCCAAAGGTGACAGTCGTAGGCACTGGAGGGTGGGGAGGCTGCAGAAATGACACTGAGCCACTCTGTTGTGTACTGGAGGACACAGAGCTCTGGGAGAGGTGACTTGGCAGCCACAAAGAGGAGCAGCAGTTCTACGAGGGTAACTTACAATTTGCTCCTGCCAGATTTTATGAACTGAGAAAATGGATATCTGCTAAAAAGGCTTCCTCTAGCAACTGGTAAAGGATCCGAGCAAGGAGCAGTATACACATGCAGGGCTTCAACACTGGACTGCTTCAAATCTGGCTGTGCAACAGATTAATGCAAAGACTAGTTTTAATTTTGCTACAAGATCAAATTAATATTAAATTTTAAATCAGGAAATTATGTATTTTAAAAATTCTGTGTGATTCTTTAAATGTGTCTATTAATGTTGCCAATCTAGTTCTTTGGAAATATTTTGTCAGTTCATCCTAGAGGCCAAAACCCAAACTGCCTGTATAGTCTGTTAGCGAGGCAAAACATCTCTTTTTTCCAATGAACATGTATGGGTGCACTGGGATTCACACAAGCATATTTGGCAGTAATTTTTGGCCTGCAGAGCATCCACTAAACATGGGGAGCATTTTCTGTTCAGGAATATGATATGAATAAGAATGTGCTACTGGAGGACGAGCTATGGCACTTCTATCATAATTTAATTTGTCAAATATAGTTTACAGTATTTTATAATAATAATCAATAGCAAAACATGTCTAAAAACTGCAAGGGCTAGGGTTGGAGGATGTCAACCCTCATCTCTTTAATAATACGTAATTCCTTAAATGTGCAACTAAATCACTGAAATATATGAGCT
This sequence comes from Donacobius atricapilla, assembly GCA_013397315.1. NCBI lineage: Eukaryota > Metazoa > Chordata > Aves > Passeriformes > Mimidae > Donacobius > Donacobius atricapilla. The sequence continues at coordinate 526,816 of WBMY01014150.1, forward strand.
TAATTTGGAACCTCTTACACTTTGAAAATTCATATCGCTTTTTTAATAACTGGCTACGGAATTTGCAGACGAGACCAGATTTTTCTGATTTGTTTCCTTGGCTCTTAAATGCACTAAATGGGATGATTCCCCAAGACCAATGTGAAAAACATATAAACCCTAGGAATATGTCCTTTGTGGCTCTCTCCCCTGCCTGTTTACACCTCATCTTACCCTGAAGACTTATACATTCCTGCAGGAGACCTAAATGTGGCTATTTCTCTGAGTTCCTGCAACACACAGATTTATTGCCAACTGTCAGAGTTAGAAACAAATCAATTTGGGAATGCATTTCCTGAAACTGTTAACTGACTTGACAGAACAAGAGTGGGGCAGAGGGTAGGTAGTAAGAAAGAGGCCTCTATAACATAACCCATTATTCCTTCTTTAGTAAACGAATTAGAGCTTTGATTATAGTCTTGATTCACAAAGAATGCCTTTACCTCTCCAAGGGTTACTTCACAGCCACTGCAGAATACTGAATATTCTTGGAAAAGCTCTGATTTTGCTGCTGCATTCATCAAGGTGCCTCTGCTTAGATACTTAAATTAGGTCTCTTGGCATTGTCTTGTATGTAAAGAAACCACACTACCAGATGTGGTACCTGCAGGACAGTAAGGTAATTGGGTCTGGGGATGCAGGAACAGAAGACCTGGAGAGGCTGCCCTGCTCAGCCATAGGTGACACAGCACTTCTCACCCACAGGGCTCGTGGTAGGCAGGATGTAGAAAAAGAAGTACCTGGTAACAGCCTGGGAGAAGACAGCTTCTTTTCCTTGCATCTGCTGTCTGAGAACATAAAATGTTATTTTCAGACCATGTGATTTTTGATGTCTTTTTCTGCCCCACTCAAGGGCATGCTGCTTCTTAGGCAGCTCCTCAACAGAGGGACAAGCAGTACATGCAGAGACTCTCCAAACTTTGTCACCAACATTCACAAAACAACTTGTTCTTCCTGTGAGTCCACAGTAGCTCATGTAAGCTACTACTGCAAGCTTTAAAGAAGTTGCAAGCAAATATTTTCAAAGCAGTATGACTGCCTGTTCCTGCTGCATCTGAGTCTGAAAAATCCACAATGATAAATAGGAAAATTAAAATGCTAAGAGAAAACTATTAGTGGAGACACTGGACTTGAGCCTGCAAGCAAGCCCAAAGCACCAGCAAAACAGTGTCAGTGGAGCAAGGACACTAAATGAAATGACACCTGAAAATGTTAAAATTTACAAATGTGTTTGGGGAAGGAAGGCAAAAGGAAGGCAAGTCAAAGGCAGACAAAGAGGTGCCAGAGAGGGGCAAAGAGCATGCTACATTCTGCACTGTAGGCAATCAATGGAATGATGTACATGTGAATTAACTCATTAATGGTTCCTGGCATGAATCTTGGAGATCATGAAACACCAACTGACAAGGCTCTACAAAGAAAATTTGTTTAGTAAATGCAAAAAGAAAAATCACGAACAAACCCAAGTTGGTTTCAACATTTATTTATAATTCAGTGTTCAATTCATAAATCAAGAAACAAAAGCCAGGGTATCTTTTTAATCAAAGCTTTTTCTGCTCACAATATATGGCATAAGAAATTGAACTGATAGATCATTTATTATTGTTATGAAACTAAAGGCTTTATATTCTTAAGTGGAGTAAAGCAGACAGCAATATGTTTATATTAGAAAGTTCCTACTGTGAGTGAAAAATGGATTAAAATTGAGATATTGTTTAGTAAGACAGATGAATCTGTATTTATTTTTGGCTGTGAAACTGCTAGAACTATACACAGCACTGAGGAAAATCACCTTGCCAGTTTGTCCTGTGTGTGTGTCTGTGCTTGGCAAACGCAGCCTGCAGGGTGTGTGGTCCGTTTGCACACATCAGATCTCTGACCTGAAACGCGTACATTCTGCAACATTAATTGGCACAATTAAAAAGTTATTTAGAGGATGAGCTTGGAGCAAAAAATGTTGTCACTTCTGAGAATCCTGAAAGGCAACATGGACTTCCTAATAAGCCATTTTAACTGTTTGCAGAGATGTTACAAGTGTTCACTGAGGGGGGGAAAGTAATGATCAAACCACCCATGCAACACACAAATCTGAAGAGTTCTGCATGTGTCAGTGCAAAGCAAATTTACTCTATAAAGTGACTAGTGTGAAAAAGAATTAGAAAGGATTATAAAAATACACTACCATATGTCGTAGTAGTTGAAAGTGATTAATCCAGTTCTTAAATCCTATTTTAAACTCCCTTTCATTTCTGTCTATAGAAAAATAGAAGCCTCATCACTTTGTTCGAATGCTATGTAGTTAATTACATCTTCTAAGAAACTCTTTTAAAACTAAATGTAATGTTTAATTACAAAATGCTCTCCTTGAAAACAGTTTGCTTGTACATTGATTTGTGGTTCATTAAAAATGCTTTCTTAATTATATTTCCAGCCAGAAAATACACAGACATTAAAGAGTCTATAGAGAAGTTTTTAAATCACAGCATGGATTGTAACAAGAAAGTTACACTTCAAACAGTGGACAACTGACAGACACGACCACCTTTCTGTAATTTCCAAACTTAACTGTTGCAAAAACAGTAATTGGAAAGCAGTGTTCATTGCAACAGCTACCATTATTACATTTTTCATAGGAGAAGATTTGCAAGGACTAATTAGAAAGCAAATCAATGGCATCAAACAAGTGTGAAGCTGCCCTCGGCGGCGGGCCCGGCGCCTCAGTGCGCGGGGTTCACGGCTAAGGGCAGCCCGCGCTTGGGCTCGTAGGGGGTTGTCCTGGAAACCATGCGGATGCAGTCGATGACAGGGCACACGCTGAGACACAGGGTGCAGCCCGTGCAGCTGTCAGTGACCGTGGGCAGGTGGGTGTCGGGATCAAACCGGATAGCCTGCAACCGGGAATAAACGTTAGTGGCGTCACGCACAGGAAAGGTCAGAATTGCTCCCGTTCTAGTGTCTGCATTTCCTGCGCTGCAGCACTTGGAGACATCTTGGTGTGGTTCTGCACTGCAGCTATAGCAACTGTTCCACTGGCAAGGAACAAAAAAAACCCCACTCCAGACACTGAAATTAGAGAGGTGGGCCAAATTACACCTCGGCAAACGCTCACAGGCCACAAGGGCAGGTGACTAAAGGAGGAGTTTGCTTCATGATATTTAAACCCCCAGAGGGTATTTCTCCTTGATGTAAAGGAAATATTTCCTAAGATAGCAATGTGCTGGGGTTATTGGTTTACAGGAGACACCAGAACACACCCGTAGAGCTTTAGCACAATGCCCATCACAAGGCATTCTTTTGACTTTTACTTTCAGCACAGCATAAACAATCAAATTTAATAAACAGCAGAGAAAAACACAGCTCGTCGTGCCTTGTGTGATTCCTTTGCAAATCTTTGAAAGGAATATCAGGGTTTGGGGCAGGCAGAGCTTGCTTTAGTTCTCATGTTCCACGCAGTGAATCCTCATTACCAGTTAGGGTGATAAGCGCATTTGAATGTGAAATAACAGTTGCAGTCTCAATGATATAAGCTCCTCCTTATAATGGAAATGGCAATTAAAAGCAAAAACAAAAGCATCACACAACCGCAAAGTGTCAATACCTAAAAAGCAAGACCAGAAAAGTAAAAAAAATTAAAAACCACCAGAAATACTGAATATCCACTTTGAAGAGTTTAGGAGGGAAAATCAGGCCTGAAAGTTGAACTGTGGCAAACAAGCAGTGCCTTAGCAAATCTCCCTGACCACTGTCAGCATCTGGGGGAGGCAGGGAGGTGATGGGAAGTACTGATGCTGCTGCAGGTTGTCTCCTAAGGCAGATTTGAGGCATTTGGGGTTTCAGTACTAGGAAGGCACAGAAGTTGCTGTAGCAACCAGCAAGGGCACGAAGTCTGTAGTAACTGCCCTGGATCTCTGAGTTTTACTTCAGCTTGAGCACAAAGAGAGCTCTGGCTCATGAGTGTTTAAGGAGGACTCCTTTTTTTCTCTCTCCCTAACAACAATGCACATCTTGAAAGGGAGTTCAAAGAGGGAGAGGAAGTCAGGACTACAGTGCTGACTTTAAATTAAGGAAAGCTTTTCTGTTGGAGTCATACAAGGTGACATCTGTGTAGAGCAGCATGGATATTTCTGAAAAAAAGGAAGCATAAAAGAGATGCTGCTTTGAAGGTGAAGGGAGTTGTTGATTTATTTGCAATTAAGAATTCCTTTGCAATTCTGTTCAATTAATTTCTTTTCAATTTCCTTAATTAAATAAGGAAAAAACATTTTTCTTTTGTGCTTAGAAAACCTGTTGGGGATTTAAACTTTGGTTCTTTTGGTGCTGATTGTTTTTCCAGTCACAGAAAATAAAATTTACTAAATCTAAACCCAATCTCCTGCTCTCTAAGGGTTATATGAAAAATATAATTCTCCTGAGAAATCTAATGTAAGGGGAAAGGTGAAGATGGCAATGTCAAGAAGAAATTTAGACAGTTAAAAAGCTACTGTAGTAATCTATTTTGGTATAAATACACCATTAATTTTCTTGTATCAGTGGAAAAAACCTTTGCTCTGACATACTTGTTTCAAATGCAGTTAATTTGCAATGGAAGACTTCTTTCTGAGACTTTATGTTGTTCAAGTCATCAGGCCTATTAGATTGAATTAAAACAAACAAAAACTCATGGTATCCAGAAGATACTTGGTGTTCAATTAAAGTATGTGTTTTTGACAACCTCTTCTCAGACTAAAAGATGTATGGGAACATTCATGTAGAAATTATTTGCTGCATCTTAGATTCCATGGAAGTTGTGCTAGACCATGTTTTGTTTTTCTTAAAGAAAATGAGTCCTCCTGTACTGTCTTTTTTTCTGCAGACCAGTCCATTAGCTCCACTGGACATGACATAGAATGGCAACTAGACATGCTGATATATTTCATACAACTTGCTACCATATTGAGCAATCAGAGAAATACTTTGCTGCAAACAGGAGCCTCAGCTCAAAATTGGGCCATTGTCTGGTCACAATAATTTCTGCAAGCTTCAACCTGCTGCTCTAAAACCCTCCAGTTACCCTGGAGAAAGGATCTGTAACTCAATCAAGGTCAAATCAAAACCCCATCTGCCTGAAACTTGAATTTTTTTGGTTACTCTGAGGGAACGAGAACTGGGTTTCTTAAAAAGCATTTGGCAGTAAGACCAGCCCATGTCTCTCTGCATCCCCTTGGTGGGAAGGGATGTATTCTTCCCTTTCTCCATCATGTCCCTGAAAACCATCAAGAACTACATTTACTGCCATTCAACTTAGGGCTCCTTCATTTTCTTCCTCTTAAAAAGAACCCTAGTTGCAGTCAGGGCCCTGTGACAGTGGCATGGGCTGTGCAGCCCAGGACCAGCTGTGTTCCAGCATGGCTTGTGAGCCAGACCCTGGGAGCATGATGAGCTTTGAATTCAACATTTTAGGCATCTGTTTTTACCACCTGCTCATTAACAGAAGGTGAATTCCTTCTTCCCAGCAGCAGAAAGATAACTCATCATGCCTTTCTGCTAATTACAGCTGTGCTCTTACCTGGTAGCCAGAATCATTACAGGTCATGTAGCATTTGCCACAGTTGATACACATTTCCTCGTCAATCAGAGCCACAACTTGCTCTATGTTGCACAGATCACCATATGTTCCAATATACTGCAGTGCTTTTCCAATTACATCCTAGGGGGAAAAAAAAGTTATCGACTCATTTATAAGATACCGAGTCAGTCTCTACAGCTGCACTGGAGTGCTCTCTAATACTTAAACATGGAAGATTTCACCATGCTTTTTGAGGATGTTTAGGATTTTTCTTATAAATTTCCAAGAGGGGGCCTTCATACCCCCTGTAAAATACAAAGAATTTTCCATAGAGGAACATTTTGAATGCAGGCAGTACTAGAAGTATACATTGTGTACAAACATATTCTACAAATAGGTTACTCATTTGGTACTCAGTTTTGCATGTGCTGTTGTTTTGCCATGATTGGGTGAAACTTCAAGGAACAAAATGGAACAAAATGCTATAATCACATCATTTTTGGTCATTTCTCACTAACACAGATTTAAGAACTCACAGCAATGAAAGAAAAAACTGAGAGAGAACAATAACAGCTATTCTCTCTTTAGCAAGATGCACAAATTATATGATCATCAGTTTATTGCAAATACTGTACAGAAGTAAGCTCTGGGTCTAATCCTGCAGGATCTGTTGACTTCACAGGTGGGAACTTGCTGCATCCACCTTACACATCAGTGCTGCAGAAGGTGTATGTCAGCACAGCATACACCAAAAAGGAAAGCTCTGCTACATTAATTAAATGCAGAAATGAGTCCAACCTTGTCTTCCTAGCCTGCTATGAACTTGCAAACCCAGCACTATTTTCTAAAGAATGAGGTCTACCTGGTCTTCAGCACTTCTACAATAGTATCTTTATGCAAAGAGACAAATTTCTTTTTTCACTGGATGCAGTATTAGGATCTATGAAGCTGCTCCTAGTGACTGTTCAGGTAGAAAATTCAACCAAATCCTATGCCCAGGAAGGAAAACTGGCAAATTGTACTGTTTCCTTGTTCCAAAAACACTCAAATGTTTTCTCTCTGCCAAACCCCACAGTTGCTGCCACGTGAAATACCTTGGTTGAATTAATTCAATGCTAAAAGCCTTCCAGTTCTTCTCAGCAACATGCAGAGAACATTAATGCTCTTTCAGCATAAAAAAGCTATGGCACATTGCTAAAGGCAGCATGATGAGCATGGACAGATGACTGTGAGCAAGCTATCACAGCTTAACAAGTTAACACTCATCACTTGATCTATGCAAGCTGATTTTGTGCATGGTCCAAAATCACTGCAAATTTGAAGTAAAATCTGTTTGCTTAAACTACTGTAAAAGGTCAATTAACTACTATGAAAGTGTTTCAGCTAATGCTTATTACTAGAACAAGACTGGAACACGAAGCCCTTTATTGTGACTCCACTGATGAACTGTGGTAACTAAATCAAATATGATTTAGGAACTGCTTACATCCCCATCTTTTCATTTCCAGTTCTTACTCAGAAACATTCATGGATTTGCTGGATTTACAGCAGTTTTCAGGTGTCTGCAGTCTGCTGTGTCAGCTGAAATACTGTAGTGGTAGATTTCATCTCCAGCTTGTTTCAGCCTGCTACAGGTCTCAAAATACACGTGTCTGTGTGATCTACTGGCCCCAGCAACGCTAAGTATCCTTGAGCCTCTCTTGTGTGTATACAGCCCCCAAACATTCCACTGCCACAAATGCATGTCGCCCACAAGTGATGAGCTGTATGCTCAAGAATTTAAAAAAATGATGTAAAACTTGCACAATATACAATTAAGCAGCTTTCCACTGCCTGCCCGTGTTGCAAAAGTATCAACAGGGGGAGATTCTTGATAGTGAAGAGCTTTTCAGTCTAAAAAAAAATGTTTAAAAAGCATGAGTAATTTTCTTAGGGAGGTTCTGGATTCACACTGTTGTTTGGATGTTGACAAAACCCACAGAGCTCAAGCGAGTTGCAGAGATGTACTACTCAAATAACCATGGAATGGAGTGTCTTGCTTATGAGAAAAGACAAAAAGAACCTTACAAGGTGTTTAGCCTAGGAAGATGATGACAGAGCAGGAATATAATGTCTCTATAATGTATAAATATATATACACATTATACATCAGGGAGGAAAAAGGGCTATTTAAGTTAAATGACAATGTTGGCACAAGAACACACAACTGTAAGCCAGCCATGAATAAATTCAAAGCTGTAAATTAGAGAAGGTTTTTTAAATGAGAAAGGAGTGAGATGGTTAATGCCCTTCCAGGGAAACAGCTGGAGGAGATGGGGAAGACAGTCCAAGGTTTAGGATAGCATTAGATAGCTCAGGAAAACAACATGATCAAAATTGATTTTCCAGCTACAAATTTACAAAGGGAATAGCATAAACAATGCATAAGGCATTGTGATTTCTGCATTTTTAACCAAGTCTCACTTCTCACAGCTCACAAAAATATACTTTTGGGGACTTAGAATCCCAAATAGGAAGGATGATGGCACTTTAGAGGCCTGAAAGTGATTTCAAAAGACTGTGTCAATGATTTACTGCGCATTACACTCATTGGTGTTGTGTCTTTTAATCACTTTTTTCTCTCAAGCAAAGACTGTATATATATTAATTTGCAAAGTTTCAAGATATTATTGGCTAAAAAAGCAATGGTACTTAAAAGATGTTCTGCAGGTGCACTTTTTTACAGCATCTCAGAGCTTCTTGTTTTCATCAAATCATAAATGCTTGGAATAAAATAAACAGTACAGCAAGAAATAATCAGCTTTCACTGTTTGAAGCAGTTTTACTCCAAAATGAACTGTCTAAAATGTCACTATGGGATTCCAAACTTGGTGTATCTCAATAGCCTCCAAATTTGCACTGTTTACTGACAATTTTTTTTTTTTTTTTTTTTTTTTGCCAACTGCCAGANGTTTTTTTGCCAACTGCCAGACCTGCAAACAGAAGCCAGGTTCTGAAAGTCAAGCTGTGTTCTTTCTGGCTTACGCATTTCCAGCAGCAATTTAAAAAACAAAACAAAGCAAAGCAAAACAAAACCCCAAACAAACAAACAAACAAACAAACACAAACCAAAAACCAAGCCCAAACTGGAAGTTAAATTTGGTCCTAAGATGCACCTTTGTGACAGCAGGGACCTAGAGTACCCTTTTTGATTACTGCAGTGCTGTCCTCCTCAACATAATTGTACTCAAAAAAACTGGGAAAAAGGAATGTAGTCCTGCAACTGGAACTGTCAGAGATTTCAGTTGCTATGGAGAGAATCAGAGCAGAATCCATTAGTTTTATGTTACTAATGAATACAGAAGAAAAATTCTCTTTGTCACTAAGCTAAGCAGATGTGGGTTTGAATATACACAAGGAGAAGATCTGTTCAGCAGGATATTGGTTTTGCAATTCTACAATAGGTGCAATATTAATGTTAATACACCATTTTATGATGATTAGCTTTTCATTAGTCATCATATTAGTAAACCTATATTTGTAAATACAATTCATGGTTCACCTCTGGTCCTTGTAGAGCTGCTGGGTCCATCTTCATGCAGATGCTTTTGCAAAAGACTACACTGTGTTCTAGAGATGATGAACATCACAGGCCTCTCATTAGAAAGCCATACAGAGTGCAGGTACTGTATGTCATAAAGCAACTCAAAGGGAACACACACTGGGGAGGTACCTGCCTTCCACCTGATCTTTTTTGGCAATAAAGGTGAGGTACAGTCAGAGAGTGAGAGATGAAAAGAAGTGTTAGAAATAAAACTATGGATTAAGGGATAAAAAGTCATCAGAATCTAAGGGTATATGACCAAGGTTCAATTTACAGTAAAGTAGCCTATAAAAATGCATAAACCTAACTTCCCTTGAAAGATTACAGACTCTTTGTCAATACTTAAAAAAGGTTACTAAAGGTACTCTGGGATTTAGGGACCTCTAAGCCTTGTTTTCAGTATAACAGCTGCAGTACTAACTAAAGTGAACCTTAGAAAAAAATTCAAATCATAGACTCATACCATATCATGCAATATCCTGAGTTGGAAGGGACCCACATCGTTGAGTCCAGTTACGGGCTGTGCACAGGATAATCCCAAAAAATCACACTGTATGCCTGTGAATGTTGTCCACTTCAGTGAGCCTTTGTGACATAATTCAGTATGGTTTCCATAATGAAAATTATGCTTCTTGTATCAACCACAATTCTTTATGAAGACTGTGAAGTAATAAATTTTAAAAAAAACCTTCCTAAAAAACCAAAACCCCAGTACTTTTAATGTTTGACAAGGACAACTCTGACAACTCTGAGAGAGGCCTGTGACACAATAGAGCTCTGAGATTAACTAGCTATGAAGTGCCTGAACAGAGCAAAAAGTAAAAGGGTTGGAATACAACAATCAATGTTCAGAAAAGGTAAAGTATTAGCAGAACTAAGTGTCTCAATTTTTTGGTTTAGCTATGATGCTGTTTAATATGCTTGAGTGTGTTTCAGGAAAAGCTTTGAACCAGAAGACTGTAGACTTGATACAAGTTTTCATTTAAACTAAATTACAATCCAAGGAACCTGTAGGTATTTTATAAAACTAGATGAACAGGTACTATCACAGTGAAAAAATGCAGTTTGACAAGCAGCTTATCAAACTAAGTAACTTTTGCTGATCTTGCCAACAGATACATTCTAGATTAAAGAAAGCTGCAAGAGAAAACTGGGTAGGAGAACACCGCTGACAGCTCATGGAACTGCCCTGATCAGAGGCAAACAAACTAACCCCCATAACTGCTGTAGTGCTGTTCTAATTAATCAGCCATCATGTGGAATACTCAGTCATTCCAATTTTACCAACAGAAGCACAGTGCTCCGGAGCACTGGGCAATGATTAATGGGATAAAATTTGACAAGTCCAAATGCCAGATTCTGCACTTAGGATAGAGTAACAGCAGGCAGAAATATAACCAGAGAAGCTCTGAGGGAAGGGATCTGGGGGTGCTGATGGGCACAGCTTGGTGTGGGTCAGTGTTGTGCCCGGACAGCCCAGAGGGCAAAGCCGTATCCTGGCATGCAGCAAACACGACACCACTGGCCAAAAGAGGCAACCATCCCACTGTGTGCAGCACTGCCAGGGCCTCACACGGCTGCTGCCTGCAGCTCTGGGCCCCACCACTTCAGAAACATGGGAAGGTGCTTGTCCAGAGCAGGGCAACAAAGCTGGGGAAAGGGATGGAATGCTCTTTGAGGAGTAGCAAAGGACTTTGGGCTTCTTGTTTGTAGTTTGCCCTCTACAGCTTTCTGAGTGGAGGAAATGAAGAGAGAGCTGGTGATCTCCCTGGTATTCAGTGATAGGACATGTTGGAATGGTTTAAAGCTGCTCTGGGGGAGGTTCACACTGGACAGTAAAAAGCATTCCTTTACTGAGAGGTTGGTCAAGCGCTGGAACAGGTTTCCTAGACAGGTGGTCAAAACCTGTCAGTGTTTAAGAGGCATCTGGACAAATGCCCTTAACAGCATGCTTTACCTTTTGGTCAGTCCTGAAGTGGCCAGGCAGTTGGAGTAGATGGTCATTGTTGGTGCCTTCCAACTGAAATTATTTTTTTCTATTCTATTATGTTGCTGAGCCACTTGAGGCAGTCCTTCTGCCACAGTCAGAGTGGGAAGGGAAAGAGGAAGCTTGGATTTCTAGGATTTCTCCCCATATCTAAAGACTAAAATTTACTTAATCACTATATATAATGAGGATATTCTCTGAGGCACTGTGAGAGAAGAGAAGAGAAGAGAAGAGGAGAGAAGAGAAGAGAAGAGAAGAGAAGAGAAGAGAAGAGAAGAGAAGAGAAGAGAAGAGAAGAGAAGAGACGAGAAGAGACGAGACCATTATGGGCTATTGCAGGGGAGATTATTTCTGTGATTGATGTTGGAGTATAAACTTGGAAGAAGCAGCCTTAGAGTCCCATAACTTAGGGGAGACACATGCATAGTTCACCTGAAATATGCAACAACTCCACATTTATGATGAAGATTACAATATGGTCTTTTCCAGGCAGGCAAGTACAAGGTAAAACTACTCACGGTAAACACACAGATACATGCTAGAAAAGATCCAAAGGGTACAAAATAGTTAAGCAAAATAGAGCTGTCCTTACTTCAATATTCCTCACCTCTCAAGAGGCTTGTAGAGATTTAGCACAGTATTGGACTAAATGTGACTAATGCCTCCCGCAATGCTGGCTTTTAGATGGGTGCTTACACATCAGCAAAAAAAAGACTTGCATATATGTAAGCGCAAAAGACCATTTAAATGTATCTGTACAAACAGGGTGTTTTCACAAGGGTGAAAAATTTTTCAAACACACATTTTGTGGATATTTTTCCAGCAAGTGGAGCAGCATGTCATGCCCTAGCTTAGAGAGCTATGCCAGAATGTTTGAACTAACAAACAATTTCTACAGCAAGGCTTCCAGAATAAAAAAAGGAGAAAATAAAATAAGCAGATAAATGGTGACTGAATACTGTGGTATAGGCCCTGAAGGACAAAGAACTAAATTATTAGGAAGAAAAACACAGGAACATAGAAGAAAGCAATAAGGAGCCAACCTGAGGTAGGCAAAAACATTTGTGGGAGCTGTACAAAACTGCAACTGAAAAGAAAAAATCCAGGGCACATACCCACATAGATCACAATTTCTAATATTAGAGTCAAGTGAGAAAAGAATAAACAACTCTGCCAAATATCAAAATATGCAGTTTCAATTAATATTGAAAAATAGAGAAAATAAAGAGAAAAGTCATGGGAAAAGAATTTGGATAATCACAGAGGGGTTTCAAATTGACAAATAAATGGCAATTTGACAGCATGTAGAATTTACGTAAGTGTTGGAATTTACATATCACCAACCCAACAGCCAATTAGACGGACAAGGAAATTTTGAGGAGGCATCAGGAAATTTTCAACCCCCCCAAAAGTACAACCAGGCAACGCAGGGGTCGTAGCTCTTTTAAGGGCACCTATCTCTTCTTTAGGTACAGGAATGGGGACTGGAGTGCCCCCAGAGCCTTCTCTTTTTCAGGCAGAACAACCACAAGTCTCTCAGTGTGTCTACACAGGAAAGGTGCTCTGGCTGTTTGATCATCTTGGTCGCTCTCTGAGGGCTTCCTTGTTGTGTTTGACTTTGTCCAGGAGCTACTGTACATCTCTGCAGGCCTCTGGAATTTGTCCCTGACTGCCACTTTGGCCAGGTGCATCACTCCTGAGCTTGGAAGAGGTGATTTTTGGGTATTACCAGCTTGCTTGGGCCTCTCTTTCCTCCAGGGCTTTATTTCATGGTCCTCTGTCAAGCAGATCCCTGAAAGAGGCCATATTCTCACTCCTCCCTGTGCCTGAAGTTGCTGGTTCTTACTCCCTTTTAAGATGGGTTATCCCAGAGGTGCTGTCGCCGCTGCCGATGGACTTGGCCAGCGGTGAGTCTGTCCTGCAGCTGGCTGCCAGTGGCTCTGTCATGCCCTGGGGAGCCTCCAGCAGCTTCTCACAGAGGCCACCCCTGCAGCCCCACCTCTATTAAACCTTGCCATGGAAACCCGACGCAGCACCTCTCACTGCTGGTTTTGTCACTACGGTGAGAACATTCCCTTTGAAAGAGATGGTCAGACTGAAAGGCTGCCAGGAGTCAGCTTTGGCAATGCCTGCCTTCTAAAGGCTTCAGTCACGTTTAACCAAAGGGGTGAGGAAGATGATACCCTGATTTCTCTGGCTGAGAAGCTCCTGAGACACCACGCAGAAGTATTCAATATCTGTGTAAACAAATGTTTGTGTTTCAGGGAATTCATTTTCCTCTTCCCTGCAGTGGGCTCTCTTTTCTTCTTTTTAATCTATCTCCTATTATTTGGCTCTTTTTTTTGCTTTTCTACTTGGAGTTAGGCATGATAAATTATTGACTTCAATTTTTTTAGGTTGTTTTTTTTTTCCCCTTGTCTTCATGTCTGTTTTTCCCTCTTGCTAAATTTTTCCCTTCACTCGCTTTATTTGCTTTTGGATGGTTATCAGTTTTTTGGTTTTCTGTTCTTTTCAGAAGCAAGCCATCTCATTGAAAATGCAGTTATTGGCTGTTGCTTCTTCCTTCTCTTTTTCCCTACATCAATACTCTCCCTGCAAGGAGAACAGAACCATGAAACCTCTGAGGTCAAACAGGCTTTGAAAATGCTCATCATAGTGAGGAAAAAAGAGTAGATTGCTGTTCTTTGGAACTTTTTGTATATATATGTAGAAGGGAACCTCAGCACAAGAGCAGGGGAGGGATTTTCAAAAGCATGACATAAACCAAAATAAGCAATCCAAAAACCTATAAACCAAAATATGCAATCCAAAAACCTGAGAAAGGTCTACAGAAGTGGCAAACTAATTAACTTAAACAGGAAGATGATTCAAAATTTCTCCGTGTCTGGTTCTGCCATCCTACCAGCTAGCTTGAAATACTGGATGTAGTGGTAAACTGCAAAATTCTCTTGGGAATTGTGTGGTTTCCTGAGCCACAGCTCATGTTGTATTTTATGCTTGACTTTATTTCTTCAAGAATTCTTACCCATCTGATCATGTAGATATCTGATATTTTCCCATATATGAAGAAGATAGTCAACAAGGTCAACAGATATAATTTTCATATTGCTTTATAAATGGTCTACATGAGAATCCTGATTTAAAAAAAGTATTTTTCCTATTCAGACTTGAAGTTTAAGTAAGCTCTAAAGTAAAGACCTAGAATAATTAGCTCATGCCATTTCATTTTATTGATATTTATTGACTACCTAAGGAAAGGGAAAAGCTTCAATGTATGGATTATGCAGTAGATAAGGGTCACAGGCTTTATTTTTACCTTGACATTTACTCATTGTAGATGGTGGATCAGCTACTTAGACAAACATTCTCCAGCTTTAAAAGTTCAATCTCTAAACCTATGACACAGCTTTTATATGTACTGAACACCAGCCTTTGCCATCGATCCTACATGAGGGATAGAGGCATTTAGCACAGTGCAAGTAATCAAAAGGTATCATGCAAAACAGCTCATACTGTAGCATTCAAACTGAAAGGAATTCTAAACAGTTCTGCTTTGTTCTTCAAGGTATTATGCCTGCTTGATCAGCAACTACTGCTCCATTGCCTGAATATCTTCATTCTGAAAAATGACATTGGGGAAATACCTACACATGTGCATCACAAATCATTTCCCATCGATTCTGGTTAAAAGCTAGAAAGTCTGCATAAAGAGTTGTCTTTGATGCCCTCTAACAAGCTTAAAAGCAGTAATAACCAACTCAAACTGCTAGAAATGACTGTGCATGTCAACTGCCTATCACTTCTTATGCACGTATTTTTTGTTACCTTGATTGCTGGAATGGGCTTCTTTGGAATGAAGTGTTTTTTCTCAGGAAGCTCAGCAGCCATGGTCTGTGCCTTAAGTTTAATCTTGTTCTCAGCTATTATCTTTTTGCGTTGCTCCAGGTAAGGCCCAAAACTGGGCAGTTTCTGAAACAAAATCAGTAAAAAGGATTATACTTAGTAGGCGGGTGTAGTAAAAAGATGAGTCTGATCCCAAGGGTGAGACCTCAGGTCCATGCTGACTGCAACTTGCTTCTTATTCAGGAAGCTGAAATTGAAATCAGTAAGACTGCACCAGAATGAGAAGTGAATAAAAATCAAATATGAACACTGGGATCTGACTTGGAAATATATACTGAATATTAAAATATTAATATCTCACAGCAGAAAAATAGCTGAATTGCAGGTCAGCATCCAACAGTCTATTATTTCCCTGTTGCATTCTTGCTTATATATAAAAATGTATCATGTTAAATAATTCAAATGCATAACTTGGTTTAATTTTATACTATGTGGAAAGGTGTCATAAAATGATCAGTTTACATAGAAGGGTTCCACCAATACTTAAGATTATTTTTATCAATATCTGAATAAAACAATATATATTTTTACAGCTCACAAACATGTATTTGGCAGTGTCATAACAGAAGGTTGTTTTGACCTGTCGAAGTAAGGCTAACAAACACCAAATGAACTGCAACACATTATAATCTCCTAATTTTCCTCTAGGTTCCACTTGCAATCTTTTCTGCAACATTTAGTCCTTGAACCCAATTAAGCAAACTCCAGAGGAAGACTTCACTGAATTGCAAAATTCATGTCTCACCCAAAAGCATGAAAGAGCTGGATGAGATTTCCTAAAACACTCATCTTCCTGAAAAAAAAAATAAATTTCTGTTGCTTACCTGGAAGAGATACAAACAACCGTAGTAGTGTGCCACAACCACAGATTTAGGTGAGTGAAAAATAGTAGAAAAATGGACTTTTGCTTGATGCAATAGACCATGCCCTTCCTCCCCTGAAACTAGTTCCTTATTCTGCAGAAGTATTTTATCCACCTAACTGAAGCCTGTTCAGAAGCTCCAGCAATACTGCAGAAAGCAGCAGGTAGTAACAGGGGATACATAGCCTGAGCAGCTGCTGGCATTAATTCACGCTAATAATACATCCTCAAAGAGCATATCGAACAAGATACAGTATTGCTGTGCTTATCAATTTTTTAAGAGGGAATTTCAATGTGAATTTTAAAACCCCAGATTATTTAAAAATTTACAAATTATTATTTTTTTAAAATGAAGTAACAGAAGAGGTTACCCTGCTCTTCTGCTAATCCTTAGGAGAAAAATTCCTCAGTGATCTCCGTCAGTCACAATGCCCAACCCTGGCATCTCAGGCTTCTTTTGCTTCAAACAAAAGCTTTCTTGGCTGCGGGTTATGGGCACTCTGAGCATACAGCCAGAGGGTGAGGTCCTTGAAACACTTCCCTGCTTTTGAGGTTTGGTTTGTGGTCTCAACACATTTTTAACAGTGAGTCAGCTCCAGCCTCGGCACGTCCAGGAGCTCCCCAGAGGTGCCTCCTGCAGGCTGCGACTGAACCCTGCTCTGGGTCACAGCCACAGTCTGGGCAAAAGCAAGGCAGGACTGGGGGTGCTGCAGATCCCATGTGCCCCAAATGTAGGGGTAGCCTGAGTTTGCCCACTGGCAGAGGGCTCTTATTTCATCTGTTCAATAGAAACTTTGCTCCTGCATGTCATATTCAAGGGTTTCCTGACAGGCATCAAACTTTCCTTTCTGTGCAGTTGCCGTACATGAAATGTTCAAGGACATCTTAAAATCAGGCTTTGAGAATTCCAGCAAACAGCAGTAAGGTGGTGGTCTTACATAATGCAGTCAAATAAGGCAGCAAAAGCAAAATTATTTTAAACAGCAAAATGAGTAGAAGGAAGAATTTGTCTAATTCCAGTCTAATCAATAGGCTCTAACATATAAAATCGATTCTCTAGATGACTTTTAGAAAACCTGACTTTTTTCAGAATTCTAAAAATTACAAATTTTGATAGAAAGTGTTCTTGTATGTCTACTAGACTGAATCAGTTAGAAATATATTTTTGGCTACGAATAAGTAGTAGCTGTGTCACTGAGGAACAATTTCCTCTCCATAATTTATGTGCTGATGCCAACAACTTCGGTTTGAGAGGGCAGGAGACCTGATGACAAAGTGTTTTTGGATTCTTTCCTGTCTGGCCAGGAATTGAATTGCTGACTTTGAGAGTAGGTAGCAAAGCTAATTTTGCTGAGGTTTTAACTGAAGTAGTAGACAGAGGAGACAGCTGTTTATGGCTTGACTGATTGAAGATCATCTTTGGGAACAACAGCCAAATCTTCGCAGAGTAAAACCTTTACTTTTCTCTTCTCTTAATATAAATCTCCCAATTTCTACAGACAAAACCACTAAGAATATTGAAATGAAATAAGTGATCTAAGGAAAAGTGTGGAAAAATAGTCAATTTTTGTGTATAGGTGAAAAGTGAATTACAAAGGTTAATTAATTTTCATAGCTGTGAGATGGAAGTATTTAGGTTTTTATATCTAACATAGATGCTAGCTGGAATGTACAGCAGGCATTTTGAGATGTGTGCAATGCCTTCATTTCCATAATTCAGATGTTTTGTAATGACATGTGTGCAGTTAAATTAAACCATATAATCCACATATTTTAAAAATAAACTATGGTTAGTCTAGAAAACTGTCACCCAACCTTCATATTTGCTGTGCACTGCTGTTTCTCAATCAAGAATCTGGCTAAATAGAATATAAAATAATTAAGGAAACACGTAGGTCTTGTTCCAGACTTGGACACATACACAATGAGCTTCCAGTGACTTCACAGAAGGTGACTGTGTGCCCATACAAATGGCCTGTTTATTTTGTGTTTGGGGTCTAGTAGTTCACAAGCAACCAAGCCAAATTTCATTAAACAACACTGAAAACTAGCAATCTTTTCTATAGCAATAAATAATACATGAAAATGTAGCCTCAGGAGCTTAGGAAGGACTTATTGATGGTTCCCCTTATGAGAAATGCACAGACATATGGAATGCTGAGGAGACTGCTTATTGTTCAGAGCTGTGGTTTCAAACATTTTGCAGTCAAAGGCCATATGAAATGGCAAAAAATATTTTAATGAAGTATGTTATTGGATATAGCAAAAGTGGAAAAATGTTGAAATAACTGCAGAAGAGGTGGATATTGAAGAGATTTTAAAATTAAATCATCTCTAATCATTGTAAGGGGACAACTTCCTAAGCACATGGGGGTTTTAACAACAAAATTCCCAATGAAAGCACAAGCACAGAGCTTGGTGTGTTTAACTCTGTTTGCTTTTGCTTTATAGAGTACTTCTATTTTTTTATTATTATTATTTTCCAGACATTCCAGTGTTACTAAACTCTCTCTACACTGATATTTTTGTCATATCAACATCTGCCTAGAAAAAACAATTAATATGAATATGTGGAGCATAGCAAGTGCTTAGAAGATTGCAACAAGCAGAGTAATTAGATAATTCTTGTCTACTTATATATCTGTATCAGTAATGTCTATAGCTGCATTATTTGTATCCATCTGTCTCTATATAGACATAATTCAATGTGTTTCAACTGGAAGGGTAACATCAAGAATGGAGTCTAAATAAATATATTAAGTGGAATTATTTCATTGTTTATAATTGCATTATCACAAAACTGTAAGCTTGATATTTTGTTGGAGTATTTCACAGACAGAAAACAAAAGTCTAAATCCTCCCCCCACCTCTGCTCCTAAAAGCTGCCTTTTAACTGATGAACTGTATCAATCTTTAGCAACATCGTGATTTTTGTTTCAGTACTTTCACCAGGGATTCATCATTGATGAATTTGTTCTTACCAAAACCCCTAAATCCAGCTCATTTAAAGATAACAGTATCTTCCACTAAACCTGCCTCTATTCAGATATAAAAAGGCATTACCCTGCCAATAGAGAACTGACAACTTAATGAATCAACAACGAAACCTTAAGCCGGAGAGCTTTAAGGTGAGTAAGTCTGTTTTGATTATAATTTATTCACAGATCAATCTAAAGGTAATTGAGCATATTATGAACTAAAAAAGCTGCTTGTTTCCTAATGGCTAAAAGTAGAGGGAGTCCTCCACTTCAGATTGCTGCAATTTTTATGGGCACACCAGCAAGCAGCCTAAGCAGCGGAACAGGCTGGTGAACAGGGCAGTGCAACAGGCATCAGATGACCCAGACTTTACTTCTAACTTAGAAACTGATCTGATCCTTACTCTGGGAAAATCCATGTATGTCTCCATGATGTAGTCATGGGTTGCTTATTTGGGATCTGTCTGCTCCTAAGGGGCTGGATGCCATCTGCTGTTAAAAGACAAAGATTTCAGCTGGCACAGTGTATTGAGCTTGTATGGCAAGGTTTTGGCAGAGGTGGGCTACAGGCGTTTTGGGAGAGGCTTCTCCTGTGTCTGAGCCAAGGGCAGCTGGTTTCAAGAAGGACCTGCTGCTGGCCAGGGCTGAGCCCATCAGGAACGGTGGGAGTGCCTCTGGGATAACATGAATACCTCACTAGCAAAAGGAATACGAGGGAACATGTGGGGCTGCTACTGGATGGAAAAAGGAACCTTGCAAGGGGTTGCAGAGGAGGCTGAGATACTGAACACCTTTTTTGCAGTCTTCACTTCCAAATCCAGCCCTCAGGAATCCTTGACCCAGGAAAGCGGGGAGAACATCTAAAGAAAAAAAGACTTCTCTGTAGTAAAGGAGGATTGGGTTAGAGACCATTTAGTCAAATTTGACATTCCCAAGTCCATGGACTCTGATGGGATGCACTCACAAGTATTGAGGAACTGCCAGAGATTGTTGCCATCTTGATCATCTTTCAAAGGTATGGCAGTCAGGAGAGATGGCTGAGAACTGTGAGAAAGCAAATGTCACTCCAGTCTTTAAAAAGGACAAGGAGCACACAGAGAACAACCAGTTGGTCAGCCTCACCCCAAACCCTGGAAAGGCAATGGAATGGCTGATCCTGGAGGCCATCTCCAGGCAAGGGGAAGACAAGAAGGTCATGAGGACTAGTCAGCATGGATTCACTAAAGGAAAATCATGATTAACCAACCAGATTGCCATGGCCCACATGCCTTTTATTATATTTTCTGTCCACTGTCCAGTTGAGGAGGGGGGTGATAGAGCAGCTTTGCTGGGCACTTAACATCCAGCCAGGGTCAGCTCACCATGCACAGTTAAGTGTCATCATAAACCAAAAATAAGCAACAGCCTCCTACAGTACTCAGTGGATTTGAAGTGTATGCTCATGAGATGGCAGCAAAAAGAACACTAGAACACAGTAATTTTAACTAAAGGATTATGGGGGAAAAGTGGTCACAAGGTAAAGGAAGAACTTACATAAATAATTCTAGGGATCACTGGCTAATGGACATTTTGGGTAGCAGTATTCTTTAGTGATGAGGCAACATATTTAAAAAATACTGTTTCTCTCATGTGGGAATTTCCAACATTGAATGTAATTATCCCATTCCTTTTATATTTCAGTGTTGTCTCCAGACTAAGGTCTGACAGTGTGTATCTGTTCATTCTCCAATACCTCTTTTGCGCTTTCAGCATGTAAACAATTTTAAGTGACACAATGTCCCTCATGAACCTGGAAAGAAAACTGAAGCCAAATTGTCTTATTTCATGTACTTTTTTTCATCTACTTATTTCATGTACATTTTTGAATTGTGGCAGTCTCTACTTGCTCATAGGAAAAATAGGTGAGAACAAGAATAAAGATTAAAAAATATCTGACAAACTGAACTGCTTAAAGAGAGTACAAATTACACTGCTGAAATATTCTCTACTGATTGCAGTAAAGATGCACCAAACAAAGGTCCACCTATTTAATAGCTACGTAAACAGATGGGTAATTGTCACAGTAAAAATTTGCCACATAGTGGCAAGCATTAGCATGTTTTAGAAATCAAACAAGAGGTGACTCTTCTCTATGGCTTGTTTTTCTGAATAGATCTTTCTCTGAATTGTCTTAGCCAACAGCTTTCTCTCAGAGGACAGAATAAAGGAGGAGAAAATACAAATTTTCTAAATGATTGGAAGGAAAAAGGTGATCAATGACCTAGGCAGAATCACAGTGTGGCTGAGACTGGAAAGGATGTCTTGAGGTCATCCAGGGCAACTCCCTGCTCAGAGCAGCATTAGCACGTTCCACCAGTCTATCTATAGGAGGCAGTGTTGAAAGCCTTGCCAAAGGTAACACCACTGCCCTCTAATCTACCAAGCCAATCATTTTTCCCTCCATAAATCCATGCTGACTACTCCTTTCCTATGAAGAACAGCTGATCTGTGGTTGGTTTTACTATCCTCCCCAAAAGCCACTTTCTTCTGTTAATGAGCAGAAAAGCTGGGCTTCATCCCTTGGCTGCCTTGGCCTCTGGGAAAGTTTCTCACTGGCTTCAGAGAACAGGGGAGACAAACAGCAAGGCAGGTAAAATTTAAGAGTGAAACACCTTGGGAGGCTACACAGCCAAGTGATTACCTCAGACAGTTAAAGCTGTGAAGATTGCAGACACGAATTAATAGCTTTGAGGAGAGTAAAATAGGTGAAGCAGGATCTCTGAACATGGGAGCATGGTATGGAAAGGCAATCAGATAAGGGAAACATAAACATTTAAGTGAGGTAGACAGTTGCCCTGACCAGGAGCTACAAGAATTTAAATCAGGTTTGTATAGGTAATTTCATATGTCCTCAGTACAAAGGTTTTAGCAATGTTTAATGTCCATTTGCTCATGGAAAACTTCTATTTGTGGTGTATAAAATTTTCCAGAGGAAGGAGTTTCAATTTTAATCTTTTTCCCCTGCTTGATTTTGCATCCTTGTTTATTCTTTCTAAAGTCTGATGTGCTCAAAATGGCTGCATATAATTGAATCTTTATTACATACTGCATGTATATGTAATACTTGCACATACACTGTGCTACAATTTCGAAGCATTGGTCCGCCTCCATCCTCTGGCAACTTTACAACAACAACAACAACAGAAAGATTACTATAAAGTTTCCTGAAACAGTATATGCTTTCTTCCTTGTTCTCAGAGAATACAGTGAAACATGACTCCAACGTTTCCAGAGAGAAAGAAAACACAAGGTCCCAGTAACAAGAGCAGCACCACTAACAACAACAAAATCTTGTCACAATGTCAAGGTAGCTTGTGTTCCTTCTGGGAAAATAAAAAACCAACAACAACAAACCCCAAAAACCCAACAATAACACCACCAGCTGAATTCTGTTCCTCTGAAGGTGAGAAGTAACATACATTTTCATATTCATAGATATATGGAGAGAATATTTTGCAAAATCTTTCCCCACGGGTAAAATGCTTAACTAATGAAAACTATGTGTGGCAATAGAGAAAGTGAAGCTGTGAATTCTTATTATTCTGTTAGATATTCTTATTCTTTCAGGCATTCAAAGCTAAATCCTCTTACACAGCTGTTTTTCTCGGTGTCAGTCCCATAGACTGCGTGGTCAGAGCCCGTGGCATGACAGAGCCATCCAGCTGGCACTAGGGCTCATGTCACCACCTCCAGCAGGGAGTCCTGCAAGAGTCCTCCCCACAGCATGTGGGAAGGAGAGGGTCACACAGAGGATACTTCACCCTATCAGTTTCCACCTCACAGAGAGTTTCTTGGGCCAACATCAGTTGTTACAGCCCCTAGAGCTGCTACAGTTCCATTAGCAAGAAGCCACAAGGACTTTGTCCCTTGTGTTGAAGGGTTCTCGTGGCTCTGCTTCCTAGGGCTGAGATATTTCTGGCATCAGTGCCTTTAATAATGTGGGAATGCCATCAAAATAAAGGACAGAACACAACAATTATTCAGAAAAAAAATGAACTCAGCCTTTCAGTTGTTCTCATTTTTTTCCTTGGACCTTTTACTTGCTTGGTAAACAGCACCGTCTCAGTAATGTGCAATTACTGCCCATATACTTGTTCTGTAACCTCTGCTGCCCACAGTGTATGTGTATATACTATTGCATTTACTAACTCCACTATTCTGCATGCTCTTTAAACCATGATTACTTAAAGTGGGTGAGCTAACCCCCAGCCCTTCAGTAACTCTGAAACTAATCAGAACAACAATGTGTGTTCTGGGAAAACACTTTGCAGTGACCTCACCATGAGATATACAGTGCCATGCTTGAATGTGCAGATAAAAATATTATTTAAAATAACAATTATTTCTCCTTTTGTAATTTTTTAACACTGCCACAATTTTCTCTTCTAGCTCCAAATCAGAAATGAATTATTCTTCATGTTCTAACTCAAACGTTTGGTTTATATACACCAAATGAGAGAAAAGATTTTAGAATTATAGGCTTATTACAGTGCAGCAACAACTTACATTCTACACAGGTACTGAAGTAATGAAATATTCATCAATAAAACAAAAAGAGTTAATATCTGAAGCAAGCTTAGACATTTACAATCAAAAGCCAGGATGACATAGATGATAAAGAAAATGTTACCTTCTGGGGTAAAGAAAAGAAGATACTGATACACATTACTGTGCTGCTTCATGAACATCTGGCAGTCTGTCACTTAATAGACAACAACATCTTCTCTAAACAGAAGAGACTTGAATTCATCAGGGATTCCTGTAGTACAGTATGTGCTTAACTTAAGTACCTGCTTTCTGTGATTTCCATAGATTACCATATTCATGACACTGTGGAGTGAAAGCATTCTTCTCACTCTCTAACCAGAACATGGAAAAGAAATTAAAACATTGGCAGGCACTTTGTCTCCAGTTTGTTGGACACGTGAGGAAAGGACTTTCCACCCATTTATGCAGATGAAATTCTGTCAGCTAAGCAGCAGCATAAAGAAGATGTCAGCAGAATGGCTATTAACAAATATCTGTCAGGCAAGCAAATATAACTGTATTCAAATGTGTTTACGAAACAGGAATCAGTATCAGTTGAGCCTTATTGTTGGAAAAAAACTTCGTTCAAACAAGATTTTTTACTTTTACTGATACGTAAGTAAAAATAGTGCAGTATTCACATTTTCATGTGTATCTATATACCATTTGTACACCTATCTATACATTCCGTTTATGCACTTCTTATATCAATGCTGTAAATCACATGGAAAATGCCATGGCTAGATACTTTTACCCACCTTCTCCAAGCTGACTGGTAACCGAGCTGTTGAAACCAATGCTAAAATCATATTGTTTGAATGTAACCATTCTCTTCTAGGGCTACATGTACTCATGGTACTGACTCCAGTAATCCTAGAACTGTGTGTTTTCTGGGCCCTTTCAAAGAAGACTCAGAGATGCCAGCTAGGCTATTAAAACGGAAGAATAAATCTTTTCTTACAACTATAGAAAGCATGGATATCCTTGCTGCTATAGTTGTTACCAACTGGCCTCTCAATCACAGATACTGCTGACCTAGCAAGATGAGCATTAAGCTGAGTTTGCTTATTCCACTTGTGCAAAATGAGCTGGGTCAGGTACCAGGAGCAGCATGGCCCTGTTTGAGAACTGTGAAGGCCAAGGAAACTGCATTGAAGCTGCCTGTATGACCCATTTGAATTTGTTCAAGAGCTCCTTGAGCAACTCAACATTACCACAGGGCCCAGCAAATTATCCCCATGGCCAGGAGGAGATGAAAAGAGCAATATCTGCATCTGCCTTAGCTCTTCCACACTCCAATCCAGCATCCCCCTGGTGGAAATGCAGCTCCAGACACCCTGCAGCACTCACTTGCAGATAGCCTATGTGTGCACCATGGCCACGGAAAACATCCACACTCGGTCAGTATTGCTCACCAAATTCATGCTCTCAGGGGAATGGGAGACTAAACAGAGAGGGCAACCAGCAACGTCCTCTTCCAGACTCTGGAAGAAATCGAGATTCTGAAAGCCACTCTACAAGGCTGTCAGTAAATTCAGTAAAATAACTACTGCTTCCCCTGTGTGCAAAGAAAGTGCATTTCCACCATTGCTGTATGTATTTCAGCTGCAAATTTACCTTTCAAGTTCTTTCTGCTAGCGATCAAACCTTCCAAAAGAGGTAAGAGCCTACGCTTTTCCCATCTGCTGGATCCTTTGCAGATTTTTGTTTTGTTTTGATTTTTGTTTATCCTGTCTTTTTGTTTTGATCAATTTTTTTGCATGGAAGCGCCAGACTTATTACCAAATGTCTATACTGTAAACAGCATATAATTTAAATATATCTAGAAATGAACTCCACTTTTCCCTGGTAGACTACACACTGCATAACTATACATATATTATTGAACTAATAGATTACGTAAATGCAAACCCCTGCTAATAATTCCTATCTAAGCCTTCTTCCACTTCAGATTCATTGTAATCCATCTCTTATGGCAGATGAACCACAACACTTCTCCTCCTGCACAGACTACAATACTTTCCCTCATTCATCTCTCACACATGTAATCCTTCCATCTCTACTTCACACAATCCTAATTTAAATGTAAAGTATTCAGTGCAGACAAAAGAGCTCCAGTCAACTCTTGCAGTTATGACCGAGGAGCCTACCGCTGCCTTTTAGTCTTCAAATTCAATAACACAATGCTTTTCATCATCACCTCAATATCCTAAACTCACTATATCTCATGCTAAGAGTCATAATACAAATAGTTCTAACATTAATAGCAAGCACTTCCACCCTCAATAGTCAAAACTCCCACTTCAGCTGGTGAGAGGAAGGATGAAACAATGCTGAATAATACCCTATGAAGAGTTTGGCTATTCTGGTTTGATTAAGGCCTATGAGTGGTTTTGATAATGTGACAAAGCAACACATAATATATGACATTAAAAAAAAAGAATATAGCTAGATGAAAAAATGGAATGGTGCACTTAAGGAAAGTGATAATAATTTTTATAATTTCAAGCTATTAAAACTTTTAAACAGACCTGAAAAGAAATAAGAAATTGTTAAACACTTTAAAATTAATATTACATCAAACTTAGGAATCAAATACAAATAATGTATTACAAAAGAGAGCTTCGCTTAACTGATTCTTATATCACCATCACGTAGTGAGGAGGCACCAATATGTAGGTACTAAAGTAACAGACACTATATAAAAAAAAAAAAGTATGAAACCAGAAGAGTCCTCATTAGAGTCCTAGTCCCCCACAGTGCCTCTCTTCCATATTTATCTGTCTTTATAACAGCTAAAGTATCTAAATTATCATTATATTCTGAATATGGCATTACAATGGTCATATATTCTAAAATACTAATTTGATTAGATTTTCACTCAAGTCAATCAGAGGAAGAATTTGATTTTTAAAAGTCTAACATGCAAATCATTAGAAATACAGATTACAGTCATACATCACTGTACTTTTAAAAACTATTGTGTTTTAAATTACTGTAATAGCTTTAAAATGGGTTCTGATCATCTTGGTACTGCAAGACTTCACTGATTTGTATGCAGAGTTGGGCTTGCGAGTATATGCATTCAGCTTTCCCTCTGCTATTAATTATAACCACAATCACACATTGCTTGAACAGGCCATTCCCTTTTTCACTGCTCATGTGCTCCTTGCAGATAAACAAAGGAGATACATAAACTTTACCAATCACTTTGCATTGTGTACTTGTGGCTATTCTGCAGGTCAAATGGGCTGACGTGGCACAAGAAACCCTATAAATGATACTTGCAAAGAAACTCCTGCAAAGATCCTGCAAAGCTTCTCCGTCTGGCTCAACATGCAGGGAGTTACACGGGCTGAGGCCGAGTCTCCGTGCAGTGATGGGGGAACCAGGACCATGTCCCACTGGCTGCCCACAGCCAACCCACCCTCCTTGGGCGTGCACACCTGACTTCATCCCTGGAGCTGCACGGCTCCCATGAAAAGTGAAACAGCACAGTGGACACATCTTTTGTGCTGCTTGAATAAACTGTCTTGTCTCCAGCCATTCTACACTCAGTTCCAGATAACATAACCACGGGACAACCTCTTCACATGTGAGTGATTCTAAAAACCCTACAGAGCATTGCTACTCAGAAATCTGCCATATTTAAAAATCTCATCATCATTTAAATTGTAAAAAAAAGAAAAGGTAAATTATTTCTTCACATAATTCAACTTGTTAAAATTATGCCAGATATTTATAGTGATTCAATCTACAGCTCAAAAACAAATCATCTGTGGCCATTTTGACCATTAAGACAGAGAGGGAAACAACATTTTCTACTTAGTGCAGCTTCTCTACATTAATGCTGTCTACAACAGCAGTGCTGCTCTAAAGGTCACAGATGACATAATTTATGTTATTACAGATAATCCATGTCATCTGTCTGCCTGACTCTTTTTCTCCATATTTCATAGAGGTGCTGTGTATTTCAATGGATAAAGCTCCTAGGAGAGCTTCAGTTGTCCTGATTTTGTGTCCAGCAGCCTGGAGAAGAACTCAGGGGTGTACATCTCAGTCTCTTCCAGGCACTGAGCAAGGCAGGTCACTACAGGCTGTGGTTACTGAGGGGCTGTTAGTTCTGGCTTTATAAAATCCTTTCTAATGATTGATGGCCACTTGGTACTCATACAGTTTCCTGCCCTTTGAACACAAGTATTGACATTCTCACTTGCACACATGACTCTAGTGTATCTGAGCTGGACTGCTCCTGTGCTGCTGGTGATGTACAAGCCTCCTTGGAGGGGCTGTGCCCAGTGCGTGCCTCACGCCCCTGCCCTGCCTTGTGCAATATAATGGCCTCAGCATTTACATGCTGCAGTGCTGCACCGTGGGGTATTTGTACAGCTCCTTTATGTAGGAAAAGACTTCAGCAAATTACAGCAGTTGTATTCATAGCATGCTTTTGTTTAGTAATCACCTCAGGAGACTGTACAGATGTGAAAAGTGTGGAAAGGTATTGTGAGATGGTTTATGAATCCCACTAATCTTCAAACTGACATTTTCAGGTGTGGGTCTATCCTGCATGGTTTTTACTTTTTAGGAGCTTGGTAATAGCCTTTAGGAGGTCAGCAATTATCCCAGTGCTCCAGGAGTCAAATGCAATTTCATCTCATTTTATTTCATTTTAGATTTATTGCCTTGGTCATTTCAAGCAGGTAGATGAGAATGTAATTGTGATCAGCTACTGCTTATGCTGTTCTGTTTCTGCACCTATACAGCTATGGCAACGATCCCAGCCAGCTCCATTAGTTCTTCTTGCTGATACCGTTGGCATTCTTCAACCACAGTTTTGATATCAAATTGCATTTTCTTCCACTGGTATCCACACTAAGGGGCGCTCAAAAGATACTGGTGTAGTTACAGTCTCTAATTCATACACCTACTACATTTGCAAATATGTTAATATTGCATCAGAAACTGAAGACTTTTTTAAGATGGAAAGCGTATTACCACCTGCAGGTCTATGTAATGCCTTGTTAAATTGCTAAAAGACTATGCATACATACAGCTTCCCATGTTCTCTACAGCTGGCTGGCTGCCCATCTGACCTGTGGCTCTGGAAAACCTCAGCAATGAGACTTATGCTCTCCTTACTTTCACTTGCCTTAATGCTTTTTCTCTGAGTGCTGAGGACATTCTATCAATTAAGTGCCCTCCTGGCTGCATTGCTGTGTCCAATTCAAGCTTTTCTTTGCCTAGAAGACATCCCAGACCTTTAAAACACCAAGCAAATGCTTTGCTAAAGGGGCTTTTAGATCATGCTACCTAGTTCAGCTATGTTTTCTGACTTTTTGTCTGTAACTTTTATGAATTGTTTGCCCCAGTTTCATCACATGCTTCTTTCATTCATTCACTTCATTCAGTTAAAAGCAGAGTATTTGTGAGTTATCTGTACTTCCAGGTATTTTAATTTGTTCAGCTTTTTTTGGTAATCAACATTGTCCTGCTGGTATTTTGACTGTTTATATCATGTACATTTTTGATTGTGTCTGTGCTGTACATTTTTGTCAGCAGACGTAGACTTCCAGAAAATGCCAACAAAGTCTCTGTTTTCTAGTATTTACTGATGTTTTAGCTATCCAACTGGCATTCAAATTCTTCTCTGCTTTAGTGCTGCTGCTCTTAGTTTAAAGTTCATGCTTCTGCAAACAGCACCAAAAGGTTTTTTTGCTCTTCTGTAGTGCAGCAAAGCCAGACATGAGTAAAGTTATATTTTCTGAGTCAGTTTGTTTTCCTGATGTGGTGAATTGTTTCCTTTTTGCTACTGCAAGCAAGCTTTGGCAAAACAATCTTCTTGCCAATGCAAAAAATCCCATATGTGAGACAATTACCAGTCAATTTCTCTTCTCTGCTTTGTGCTAATGCATTTACATTTGAACAAAATTTTTCCTTGTCTATGCAAACCCTTTCTGGGTGGTTAAGGGCTTGTCTCTACTCCACTGGTGGCCTCAGCTCATGCCCAGGAGCCCTGCATTGCTGCTGTGCTGCTGCATGAGCTCTGCATTCGTGGTTTAGTTCAGACAAGAGCACACCTTGGAGGTGAATCTCTTTGCCCCCACACACCCCACCTCACTTCTTATGGCAGCACAGCTGCAGAGAGCACAAACTGCATTTTGTTTTTGATGAAAGGAAACCTGAGTATGTGCTCCAGGGATGCAGCTGAAATAAGCTCCAGCTGCTAATGGGCATTTAGCTCATGAGAGTAGACAAGAGCTAGAAGCCAGTAAAAAAACCTGGGATGCACACGGTGTGGACCCCAGTCTGCAGCGTCAACTATTTCACTCTGCAGCCCTGTTCCTATCTGGCCTGTTTGTCTGCACTGCTCCTTAATGTAACAGAACCTCTGGGTGCCCTCCTTTGAACCACTGCAGATTTGTCCCACCTACAAACGGAACTCATGGGTTAGCTGCTTTATATCATTGGGAAAGACAGGGACTTATTTTTCAGACCATCCATACTTGGATAACACATATATACTAGTCATACCATACAAAAATATGTATGTTATAGTCACATATTTATATCATTACATTACATCCTACTATATCTTAGATATTTCTGGAGATTTTCTAAAAATTCTGACTGTTTTTTTTGATTTTGGAGCCCCAGGCTGTTAAGTGCTCTTTTTCTGAGTGCAATTTTCACTAAGATCTAATAAAGCTCATTTCTGTGTCCATCTGTCCATCTTCCATGCCTAGTCATTACTTGCCATTACTTGTCTTTTTTTTCCCCTTCAGAGTCTTTTGTGAGATACTCTCTATATCCACAGTAGTAATTCAGTGTCTGGGAATGTTCCTGGGCACAAGGATGTTTTCATCTACCATAACAAAAGCGTTACAGCATTTTCTGCCTGCTTTTGGCCCGTGCTGACTATCAGTGTCCTAGGCAATTCCTGGAGAGGCTTTGGAAGTCGGCATGCTCCAGGAGCCATTCCCAGCAGGCAGTCTGCCTGCAGCCAACCTGCTTTGGAGACTAACAGCTTCTGATCATCGGCACAGGCTGCTTGGTGCCAGCTGGCCTGAGCACCTAGGAATATTCCCGGGCACATTTAATTTGGAAGTACAGACATTTCTCTCCTTTCTGAAGTTAGGTGCCTATAGGAATCTAATCACTTCTGATGTCAGTGCCCAGGCAGAATGAAGTAGAATAGTGTAACATCCAACTAGTTTCAAAAAATGCTATTCTCTGTCATAAGGGACTTCCTGGAACTAGAGACAAAGCTTAATGCTAATCATAAAACGTGTGTCGTGGTATGGAGTTATTTATCACAGATACTACTGCATTTTTTAACATTTAAGAATACCTCTTTTTCTTCTTTTTTTTTCTTTTCCCCAAAATAGGAGAAGTACAATTACAGCTTCAAAAAAACAAGAAAATGAACAAAGTTGCAACATGGGACCAAGAATGAGCTGTATCTTCAACCTAGTCTTAAAGCAAGTTCCTGCACCAGGAATAAATGGTTTGTCCATTCTATGGCTACTTTAGACCACACAGGGTTCCTTTCACACTCTTTAAAATGCTGTTGTAGTCTTAATTAGAAAGCAAAGCAATCTCAGGATGCTATAGAGTTTTCTTTTGACACTTTACTGACATTAAGGACACTGATACTGACACCAGTACAGACAGATAATAAAATCATATTATTTTGATTTAATGCTTTTTTCTAAGTGAAATAACAGCTTTAAAAATTTACTGTTGATGATTGCTTCCAGCTTCTTTAATATTAGTTGCTATCAATTGTTTATCCCTTAAGAAAACTTTGTTCTAAAGCCTTTAAACATTTTCCCAACAGAAATTAGTAGATCTGAGGGATCCACTGACTCCTTTTTGTAACCATGAAACTGATCTATGTCAAATACTTGGCAGGTCCTAAAGAAACTACTGAGAGTATAGATCATATTTAAAGATCAGCCTAGGCACTAGTTTCCCTCTTCAAGAATGAGATACACCTTGAGAATTATAACATCTTACGTCTTTCTGAAAATTATACAAACTAAATATTCACTGAATGAGTCTCAGGAACAGAACTGGGAGCTCATTTTTATTTCCTTTCAGCATTTAATTAGGTTCCTTGAGCCTGCCTCTAAGTGCCTCTGTTTCTGTTCCAGAGGAAAAAAGAAACCAGATAAAATGGACACTTGTTGCCTTCCCTTGCAAAGGTTTCATGCCATCTTCATCATTAAAATATCCCAACAGTCTCTCTTAACTGATGAATTCCACCTATCTTGCATGTCTCACCTGCTCTCTCATTCTCCTTCTCTGGGTAAGGGACAGGCTGCTTGGTTTTGGTTAAGATTTTAATAATTTCCTTCCTGTAAAAACAAAAGCAAGTAGCAACACAGATGCACTTTTGCACAGCGAAGGTAAAGGTGGAAAAGTGCCTTTTATTGCAAGGGTGAAAGGCAAAGGCACTACCTGAGTCCAAGGTCCCGTAAGAGCTTGTTCCGCAGCCCTGTAGGTGCCCCTAAGCCAATCCAGCCACCTTACACAGCACTATTATAGAAGGTGTGCTGCTGAAAACCCAGCAAGCCAAGGAGGGAATGCAGGGAGTCATGGAGTGTTGTCTTCCCCAGGGTTTCAGCACAGAAGGTACAAAGGATCTTTTCACTGACAGTGCTGAGGAAAAGAGCCAAGCACTGTTCGCTGTTCTGTGCCTGGATGGCTCATCTGGGGCTTCCACACCACCATCACCACTCCGCATTGCCAGCACATGCAGGGAGCCAGGAGAAAAAGAAAAAAAATAAATGGGGGCAACAAAGGAGGTCAGTGCTTCACCTGAGATGGAAGATAGATATTTCTTTCAGTGAGCGCTGAACCTTCCAGCTGAACTGCTCTGTTGGAAAATGCTGGAAATCCAGCCTAGAAAATGGAGAGAGGATGGCCTAGCATGCTCACACCAGCCCGAGTCCCTGAGCAGACATGCTGCAGCATTTTAAACAAGCTGAAATTTTCCAGAAGATAATTACAACTGCTGCTATTTCATACTTTCCATTCTTTTACCTCTTAGTAGAAGGTAAATCACAGTAATAATAAATCCTTCTATAGAAATGCAAAGCAGAACTAAGAATGAAATTATTGTCGCAATTTGAATTTACCACCTTCATTGCTGTTAATTTATACACAAACACTCCGCCATAAGTTCCCCCTGGAAAACAATCCAATTCCTTTCAAGCACTCCCCATTAAGACCAGATACAGACACTGAGTTTCATGCTGTATTTTAGTTTGTCTTAAAAGATTTCCTACTTTTTTCAAGTTGGAGAGAGGGACATACTCCTGTAGCAAGACAAAGCAAAGCACATTTCAACCCTTATTTGAAGTTCCTGATTGCTGTGATAAGAGTTGAAGAATAATTTAAGTTACATCAGCTATAATAGATCACAGTAAAAATGTCCACTGGCCTTTCAAAAAGTCTTACTGTTCTTATGCATATAAAGGCATCTGGGGTGCAAACAAAGTTGAACTTTCTGGCTGAGCTCACTTCACAACTCGCAGCTTGGTTCCAGTGTAGATCACTAAGCCACATATTATCTTTCAAAAATTCCTCAAGAACTTAAGCCCAGATAAACACCACAACATAAAATTTTCACGGCTATCCTGCCTGTCACACACAGGGGCCAGGACCCAGCCATGAGGATTATCATGTCTCCCCGCTGTAGGGTTCATGGTCTGGGGCAGAGTTTATGCTGCAGAGCATCTCCCAGATGGGCACAGGGTGGCAAGTGGGGCATGGAGAACAGAACAGCCCCTGTGGAGCTATTGTGGCAGAGAAAACCTGGAAATATTTTGAACTTCTTTGCAACTATTTATTAGAAAGTGAGAGACCATGGGAAAAGCTCAAATGTCTCAAATGCCAGCTGATTTTGGAAGGGAAAAATCCCCATTAATTAGAATGAGAACTGTACATTTCAGAAACTCCTGTCTGTGAGAATGTATGTAAGCTTTGGTACTCATTGAGGCAGCAGAATTTCCTACTGTCCTCCTTTGCCTTCGAGATGACCATTTGGTATATTATACAAAGCCAGTAGCACTACTGAGGACAACTGTGTTGTTTTCTCTGCCAGGTTTTCAGAAAAAGTGGACACATTCTGAGGTGTTACTGATTTCAGATTAAACAAAGTATCTGCAGTTTGCTCACCACCATTATTGTACTATTACCTTCATTTCAATGCTAATTAATTACTTAACATTTGAATTTGTATGAGCAAACAATTTCATCTCTGATCTACAAATATCTCCCTAAAATCATGTAAAGCATTTTCAATAGGTAAATGTCAGAACTGAGTTTTTTACTGACTGAGCTAAGAACAGTCTTCAGCAATATACTGAAATTATTTGTTCAAGCAAATGTTTACAAGTACATTGAAATAAATTGTTACATTAAAATCAATCAGTACACTGAAATCAAAATTCTTAATTTTCTTAATTCCAAAAAAAATTCTATTCCTTCATTACTGTAAAAGCCATTAGAACCCATATGCAATAAAACAATTCCTAGCCTAAAATTTTAATCCAGTTGTTCAATAACTTCTATTTCTTTGCAATATTTTTACTTTATTATACTTTAACAATACCCTCAAATATATCTATAAAACTTTACAGCCCTTTTCCAACAGCATTTGGGGTGTGGTCTCAAAAGAAGCACATTTATGAGCTGCAAGACAGGAAGGAAATTAAAGTACCCTTATGGGACTGGGGCAGGGACACTACGGTTATGAGCTCAGATTTTGATGTAATTCTTGAGTCTCTGAGTTTTCATTGCCATTGCTTTACAGAATTATCTCGTACTGGACTGATAACAATGTACAGCCTCTCAATGCTAGAAACTAAAGTAAGTTCAGTTGTGGCACAGTCTCTTTCACAGTAGCAACCGTGCATATCCTGGCTAATGCTTATGGTTGGGGACTTCACCCCTTGTGCTGGAGAATCCTAAGGGCAGCTCACCCAGTCAGACACTTTACACTGAGACCTTTCTCCGTGGATGTGCTGGGGATGGTATTTGGAGAGTTAGAGTCTTACGATAGACTGTGTCAAGATTTCACCTAAATACATCTGAATAAATGCTCAATTCTGCACTAAAAATTATATTCCCAGTGTGTGCTGAATTATGAGTCAGTACTCAAAACTGTGGTCAAAACCAGAGGCATCCCCTCCCCAAACTGCCATTTAGGAACTGGCCAACTAAAGACACAGTCTGGATGGAGAGGAAATGTTTTTTTAAATGGAGACAGAGGCAGACTTTCAAGCTTTTCAGACTGCACGCTGATCAGTGAGATGTTGTTATAAATACCTTTGCAAACTATTTGCACTATGCAGACAAAAATAACTCAGCAATAAACAACGCAGAAATAAATTAGGTACTGTGGAAAAATGTAAATACCGTTTCTCCTCCATCTGCTTTATCCTGGTAAATAAGTCCAAAATCCAGCAGTAGGCACAAAAGCCCACCCACAGACCAGGGACTGAAGGTCAAAACCAAGCTATGACAGAATTGATAAGAAAATTGGTGCAGTCTATCAAATGAAAGATGATGACTTTGTTGTGAACAAAGAGAGGGGAGTTCTGAAGTGTGAGGCATTTATGAGCCCTGTTCTGCACCAACCAAAACAGCCCCCAGGCCGTGCTCCTTAGGAAATAGCGGTTACAAAAGGCACACTCATGCTACAGTCACTAAAGGATTTCGGGATGCTCCTGTTTTAATTGGTAACTTTAGAAGCTTCAAAATATCAATTTTCCTAAAGGAAGTGGTATGCAAGCTGTTTACAGTTTGGTGATACATTTTTAGTAAAAGGGAAAATATAGATATGTTTGTGCTTATAGAGTTTTCTATGTTTACAATGAGTCTTCTGGTTGTCAATTTACAAATGGAAAATTTTGAAATGACATTTCAAAATGTCAGAAGGGCTCAGCATTTGAAAGAAAGCTCAGTAAAGGCAAGGAAAAAGAGACTAGAGAGACTTTCGCTGGAGAGACTAGATTAGACTTTTGGTTTGGAATTGGAAAATATGCCTTTTGGCAAATATTTAATATTAATATTATTATTAGTTGCAGTAGTAGTAAATATTCAGAAAATATTAAGTAACGATTAGCAGCCAGGATATAATGCTCTATGCTGTAATGATGGTTAATATAAATAAATATAATTATAGTTTATATGTTCTAGACTTCAACTGCTTTAAACTTAACTGCAAGACCTTGTCCTGATGAATCTAAATAAACCCCTGTATTTCAGTGATATGTCTGCACTTCTCATGACTCCAGACATAATGCATAAAACAAGGTACTTTATGGCTTTTATACAAATAAACCATCAACTTGGAAAAAATACAACATAGTAATACAAAAGAATGTATTAATTATTCCAGACAGTCAAACAGGAAAGACACGAAATGTTTAATGAAAGAACAGATATATAATGTGACATATCCTGACCAATATATGGGTTATATACTGACTTACCTATACTGGATAGTTACAAGTGTGGAAATCAAAAACACAGCCATGGCATAAAATATAAAAGGATCTAGTTCATTAAAACTTGTCTGCTGAGTTGAATGAAGGGCAAACAAGGTCCTACCTGAGTAAGGATTAGACCCACCTTCTTAATAACAGCTAGGGTGGGTGTTCTTAAACATCCACCATCAGAGCACCCAAGTTCAGTCAGCCTGAATGAGATCCCAAGAAATCAATAAAATTATTGCCAGGCCACTTGAAACTATTTCAGAGCCCCAGTGGGGGGCAACAGATTACAGGCTGGCTTAATTTTTCCCTGGAACAACCCGAACACAGTTCTTGGGCCTTAATGAGTTTTGTTCAGCATGAATGCATCAGCAGAGTGCAGAAATCTCTTTTCTCAACTTCTCCATGTAGAAATGGTGGGCCACCAGCTCCATTCAGGTACTGGGGACAGTAGTCCTGTGCTAATGTATGACTCATGGACAGTGGAACAGAAAGACATTTTCAGTCCATTTGTCCATAAAAAATTCAGGAAGTACGGCTTTGACTGCCAAGACACCCATGTGGTTGAATCAAAACTGCACAAGACTACAGAAAAACTTTCAAGGGCTTTCTATAGCAATAAAAATAAAGTAAATGGGAAAGGTCATAATCATGTTGCTTAAGTCTAATCTTACTCTTTAAGCAAAAAGATATTTCAATTGCTTACTATTAGATACTTATAGCTCCAGTGACTTACAGTAAGTCACTGTCTGAACACTTTATAAGGATCCAGCGGCTTCCATGGGTAGCCCCTATTGTGCAGCTATAATGTTGGAAAGACCCAGGGTCTAGCTTGAGCAGACAGGAAAAGTCTGCAAATCCAGCACATAGTCCTGGCAACTCAAAATTTCTCCCAGCAGTACTTCCATTAGACTCCATGCATTCAAGTTTTAAAAGTCCTCCCCACCTTTAATCTCAGCAGCACAGCGGGAATTCTCCATCATTTCTACAAAAACACTTTTCTTCCAATCAAGATAATTTTTCTCCTACTTTTCCTGAAAACTTTTTCCTCCCCTCCTAATTCAATTCATCAGTCTCAGTTGAGTTTTCACTCTACATCAGAAAATTCCCCTTTCTTCACTGATTGCAAACTTCCAATATTTGTATATCACTGAGTTCTCCACCTCTTATGTTTACACGCATCATTTGGGCAGGACACTTAAGAACTTTTAGCCTCTCCCCATAAATAACTCCTTCTATACTTCTCATACATATGTGCAGGCCACTACACTTGAGGCTACTCTTACGGGTCAAATCTGTTCCTAAGAGAATTAAGATATGTTCTTGCAAACTTCCTCTCAAAACTAGCATAAGAATAAAAGAGTTCTTGGAAAACAGGCTGAAAATTAATTCTAAGTCTGCTGTCTATGACCAATACTACCTACTTAATTTTGCACTTTTCTTGCATGGACATTGTGGCCCACAGAGTACCTTGCTATCCAAATAAATGGCTTTCTTATATGAGAACCTTAAAGGGATAATAATTCTTTCAAAAGTTCAAGTCTTTCAGAAGTCCAAGCCTTGCACATTGTTATGTGTGCCTGTGATTAGTAGCATAAACAAAATGGGAAGACATAAATAAATGCAGGTTTTACTATTAATAGCTACCTGCAAATAGAGAAGAGGCCTTTCTGATTACACAGATATTTCTAAGCCATCTGGATGTCTGTAGGATACAGCCTGCAACACCATAAGACTACATCTCATGTAATATCAGACATTTTACCAGGGCTTAATGAATTAAAAGATGGTTAGAAGTACGGCTTAGAAAGACAGAATGTTGTTAATAAATGTCTTCTCTCACTAGGGGTAGATTCTAGAGGAAGATTTTAGTATCATCAGGTTCTCAAGACTAGTAATTATAGCTTACATTTTGAAAGCCACAACCTTGCTTTCATGAATGCAATTTGCATCAAAATCTGCACTTACAAAATCAGGGAGAAGAGTTTTGCACACATAAATTAATTGCCAACCCATTTTCTAGTGCTTGAACTGCAGACAATTAGTTATCAATCATTACTGACCTGAGCTTCACTGAGTGAGGACACAAAGAGTAAGGCTCTGCAACTAATACCAATCTCACAAACACTGCAGCATCCTAAAGATCCCCAAAATCTGTCTTCACCTGACAAAGAAAATACTCTTTGGCAGTAAATGCTGGTACAGAACTGAAGGTTGGAGAAAGATGGAGGAGAGGGAGAGGAAAAGAGAGAGATACTGATTTACTCTCAATGAATATGAAAAAGCTGATCTCTGCCATTGAGGAAAATTCTTGCACCAGCAAGTGCTGACTGATTGTGATGAGGAATGCTTTATCACCCAGATCCAGACACCCTTTCATATGGTGATTATTATTCCTGTCATGACCCTCTGGTCATCAAGCCACAGTGTCTTTTGTCACGAAACAACTATCCAATCAGGAATAATCTAGGAATAAGCCTGTAGCATAATATCTTCTGCTTGCTTTATACACACAGCGGGAGAAGGAAAATCTTCTTCCTCTGAGTTATTACCTGCTCTAATCCACTTTGGAATATAGCAGTATTTCCTTAATTTTGTGAAGCATGCAAACATATATTTCCCAAACTACAGCTACATGAATAGCTCAGACCAGAGCTGAAAGCAAATCTTAAAGCTCTATCAGGTAATAAAATACAGTCCAGCATCATGAGCAAATCCACGGCAGCACAGAAACTATCAAATATTCACATTAAACTTGATAAGAACATTCAAAGACTGAATTGCATGCCAGCTTGCCTGTATGTTTAAATTCATATTGTTTTCTATAAGGCTGATGTCTGGCCTAATTCCTGATGCCATTCTTGGAGCAACAGTTTTGACAAACACAGGTAACACATGTACAGAACCCCAACAAATGCCACATACTACATAAAACATTGGGTCTGGTTTAGTTCTTAGTACAGTTACAGAGACATTTTATATTAACATTGCCTTCATCCACATTAATATTATCCAACTACAATCCGCTTTAGATCTCATTTAACCTTCCACACACTATTTCTCTGTTTTTTCCAATACAGTTCTTGAGAAAGGGGCTACTCCTCTGCAGACAGTGTACACCACACTGAAAGCACCAGAAGGGTTGAAGAAGGGCTGAGAACCCTAATCTGGGAGCAGAATGAGAAGCCATTTCTGGCCACGCAAGCCAGTTCTTTTTATATCTTTTCTGTCTCTACTGCCTATGTAGACCACCTAACACAAGGGCTGTTTTGAATGGTTTTATCCAGCTTGCAAGCTAATCCTAAGTAACAAATACAACAATACATATACAACTGTACAGAATAAAAAATTAATGGTGTTAGAGAAGGATGATGCACAGAGACATTATGTGTGACACTGGGGAGGAAGTGGGGGTAAGTGTGCATGGTTAATATGAAAAGATGTCAAAAAAAATGAAGCGTAATAATAGTGCAATTTATCCTTGCTAAACGTACTGCACTGTGCTATAATTAAATATGAAAACCTAAATTTATCTCTATGTTCGGCTGTCATTAACTTAACAGGGAGTGCACATGTTCTAATCTAATGGCTGATTTTTTTCTCCATGTGCAGCATATTAAAATGTATATTAGCCTCAAGGTGCATAAACACAAAATAATAGACCAAAGGTTTTGGCCTGTGGAGAAAAAAATCCTTGCTCAAAGGCCGTCAAGTAGCTGGTGATGCAGGGGAGACACTCACTTAGCCTCATTAAGCCGAAGCTCTCTTTTGCTTGTCTTTTGTTCTGCATGACAGCAGCCTCTTTGTTGTATAATAATTCATTCCAAGTTCGTTCCAAGCTACCGAAACTGGTGAACTGTGGCCATTTTAATGAGCAGTATTGGTGGTATGCATAATCTGGAAGCCACGTGGACCAGGCAATCACAGAGCTCTGCAGCCAGCAAAATGAGATACTGTCGAAATCACAAATTTGTCAAGTTGTTTTTGGACAGGGTATTATAATAAGCACTAAAATATGCATCTTATTACTCTGCATCTGCCAGTCAAAGATCACTGTAATGAATGCATGCTGCAGGGTATGACCAGGCCGTTTCTCTAAGTAAAACAAACTGCAGAGTACAAAAAAAGAATTATGTATTTTTGGCAGTGCCTGATTTTTTTTTTTTAAATCCTTTTGCATCAGGACTTGGATTTTCCTGGCTTGATGTCCACTGCCAGCAGTGAATGCACTAAAACTGCCACAGCCAAGGAGTTAACGTGAATACATGGTTTCTTAATAGCCACATTTACTGCCTGTGCATCTGAAACTTTAAACTCCATGCTTGAAGCAAATTTAGCATACAGTACATATAAACCCCACAAAGATTAAACTACTTTAAATACACTTTAATAATCCTAGCTCCTTTTGTTTTATACATTTCTACTGCAAATAGCTTCACTGTTAGAGAAGATACACTTTACGTAACCTGCTCTCTCTGTGAGAAACAGCGCTGTAGGTAATCACAACATGAACTTCCATAATAGAACAATTAGAAAAAAAAAGATTTAAAAGTGCTCCTTTTTTTTTCTACAAATTTGTCAGACTCATAATTGAACTCAGCTTGAAAGGCTGGGAGGTTCACCAATGGCAGGAAGCCTGGTAAATATGACTTGTGCAGTGGGGTGCAGTCTGCTCTGCTGGTGTTCCCCAAAACTCTGCTGGTGATACCCCACAGAGAACCACCAGACTCTCACCTGAAGCAATGCCTGTGGAGGCCTCATCATCAGGTGAGGAGCTGAAAGACTAAGTGGGGAGCAGAAGGAAAGGACTTATTTCCTCATCTACCTGCAGATAGTAGTGCAGACATATTTTGGCAGAGCCTTATTTTTGGGCAACCCAACAAGCTTTTGCGGCGAGAGTCCCTGAGTGTGCTGATGCAAGTTCCCATAATATCCTAAACTAAGAGGTTTCTTGATCAATACTGCCTTATACTTAAAAGGCTTTGTCTGGCTGAAAGCTGTATTTCAGGTCCAAGTTTTACCTAATGGGAAAGAGGATCAAACAGCTCTATTGCGTTTGTGAGGCCAGGTTTTGGTAGCAGGGGGAGCTACAGGAGAGGCTTCTGTGAGAAGCTGTTAGAAAGTTCCCCATGTCTGACAGAGCCAATGCCAGCTAGTGATGGACCCGTGGCTGGTTGTGACTG
Source organism: Donacobius atricapilla (assembly GCA_013397315.1). Lineage (NCBI taxonomy): Eukaryota > Metazoa > Chordata > Aves > Passeriformes > Mimidae > Donacobius > Donacobius atricapilla. The sequence goes on from WBMY01014150.1 coordinate 567,965, forward strand.
AGCCAACCAGGAATTACAGTAATACCTTTGTGATAACATATGTAAGAACGAATGAAAAATTATTGCAGAGGTAATTGCACTTGTGTCGCCCTGATTTTTTCAGCCTTCTCTTCTGTTTCACGGTTTCATGTTTTGGGTTCTTTCTCATGCTCTGGTCTGTAAACACAGCCAATGTTATTGTATAATTTCAAAGAAAGTTTTTCATTCCTGATCTTAGAGATATGGACAGATGATGGACAGTTGTCTTGACCAATGGGACGGGGAGAGGTGTCAACCTTCTCCCCCAATCCCTGACCTTTGTAGAGATACTATATATGGAGTCAGACATTTAAATAAAGTTTTTTTAGTTCATGCCTTCTGATCAAAGTGTGAGTGTGTGTTTGTGTGTGTGTGACAAACTGTGTCACACTTGGAGAAGAGAGGAGGGAGAACATGTGAGAGGAACAACTGCAGACCCTAAGGTCAATGGAGAAGAAGGGGCAGGAGGTACTCCAAGTGCCAGAGCTGAGGTCCCCTGCAGTCCCTGGAGGTCCACGGGGATGCCGAGATCCACCTGCAGCCCGTGGAGAAGACTCACACTGGAGCAGGTGGATGCCTGAGAGAGGGCTGTGAACCTGTAAGGAAGCCCGTGCTGGGACAGGCCTGCAGACCTATGGAGAGAGGAGCTCACGATGGAGCAGGTTTCCTGATAGGATCTGTGAACCTGTGGGAGACCCACACCGGGGCAGCCTATTCCTGAGGGACTGCACCCCATGGAACTGCTGTTCATCAAGAACTATAGCTCATGGGGACAACTCATGTTGGAGAAGTCTGAGGAAAATTGGTCTTCCATGGGAGGGACCTTGCACTGATCCAGTGATCAGTGGACGGACTCCAGTCCCTGAGAAGTGAGAGAAACACTGTGTGAAGAACTGACCACAACCCCCATTTCCTGTCTCCCTGTGCCACTAGGGGAGGAAGGAGCGCCTGGAAAGGAGTTGGGGAGTGGGGGAAAAAGGTGTTTTTAAGATTTGTTTAACTTCTCATTATCCTGCCTTGATTTTAATTGGTAGCAAATTCAGTTAATACCCCCAAATGAGTCTGTTTTGCCCATGATTGTTAATGATCTTATTGCAATCTTTACATCAACATATGTTAAACAGTCTGTATTTCCATCCACAAATACCATTTTTTTTCTGCCTTTTTTTCTGCAGTGCTGGAAACAAGGCAACAGTTCTTTACCATACTGGGAAAATTTGCTTTCCTAAAGAAAAAGGAGCACTTCCAATAATGAAGGGTGAAAACCTCTGCTCAGTGATGGTAGTCAGAGGTCTTGAAGAATCTGAAGGCAGACCAAACTTTATGATTCTACAGTGGTTCTTGCATGGCTATAAGTTCCCATTTAATTTATTTATTTAACAGAAGAGTTCATTTATTATTTTGTATGAAGTCCGGTCAGTATAGCAAGGTTTTTTTCTCTGCCATACAAAAGACTATTTAGATTTGACTGCAGTACAGTTAGAATTTAGCAGATTTATACGGTTTTGAAGACTCAGATTTTACTACCTACAGATAATTCATAGGAAATGAGTATTTTAGTCTAAATGAGAAGCCTGCTCCAATGGGAAGTCCATTAAAGAAGAAAATCAGAAGGTTGCTTAATTTAAGTTGATGACATTTCATTGAAGTCATACACTGTGCCTGTACAGCATCATTCTCTCTCATCTGTCAGATTAACAAAGCCACTATCTATACATGTGTTTTTACCAGACACAATTTTAACATTTTTAGTACAGCACAACCTTAACAGTTGAGAACTACCCACAGTTCATTTGGGTTTTTTTATATTTCTGGAATCAATCAGGATGCTTAAATTATTAGGTTTTGTTATTTTTTTTTATAATTTAGACATGATTAAACAAATGTCACTTGTTCATAACTCCTGGTGCTGAAAGCAAAGTATGAAACATCCATATATATTCCTCTCTTCCTGTAAACCCACACCTACCAACTGAATATATGGCCAGATTTTTGTTTGGCTAACTGGCATGTATAGCAGCCACTGCATTAAGTATGATTTTTATAGCTGACATTAATGGAAGTGTTTACAGAGACACACTGTATTACTTCTGTGATCAACAGCTGACACCAATGCATTTCTGGGACATAATCACTTCAGCTCTCTGGATTAAGATCAGTGAGCAACTAATAAAAGAGTCCTGTAACAAACAGACAAGGTGAGACAGTGAGATGCCCAAGGGATCAAACTGCACCTCTGGGGAACACTCGACCTTATTCAGATACCTAATGAGAACAGAGTTATCTTTATTGCTCCTGGTCATGTATGCTCCTGAGAAACTTGTGAATATTATTTTAAAACATAATTCTATTAATTTTGTATTGTAAGGAGACCAACCGTGCCCTTCCTCTGGTTTATGCAATCACCTTAATAACTTTGGGTTGTAAGAGTGTGCACTACATCTTAACTGTCTTCCAGACTGCATCATGCAGTTGATCTCAGTCCTAAATTCATTCTGATGTAAGTGTTCTTTTACACAAGTTCTTCCTTTAAGGAGTCAGTGAGAAGCACTGTGGTGTCATCTTTACTTTGCCATTCTCTCATCTCAGCATCACGATTTGCACACCTTAAATCAAGGTTAAATCTGAGACAGGTTGACGACTTTTATTCTATGCAAAGGTGACTCAGAGTTGATATTAATGGCAGTCATCTGTGCCAAGGTTTCACGTGTCAGGTCCTCCCACATTAAAAAACAAACCCAAACCCCAACTCAATAAACCATCTGAAAAGCAATGAGGAAGGAATTCCAGAGCTCTGGCTTTGGCCACCTTTGTAATCTGACACAGCATCTGTGCTAGGACTCCCTTTGGAGCTGTTATGGATATGGTTACAACCACAGGAAAGAATGAGTAAAATTGGTGGAACTCTGGAAAACTGTATCATCCAGTGACTGGAAACCAATGAGGCTGGCATTTCTAAGTGCCAGGAATCTCACTCCTACTACAGGCAGTGTAGTACCACAGGTCACCTCCTGGACAATGGCTCCATCAGCAACTGCTGTGTTAGCAAAAGGGAGAAAACTACTGAAAAGACTATCAGAAAATAAATACCACTGGCTCAAAGATGACAAATTTAGGGTCTACATACAAAAATAAATAGACTCTGCAACAGTGAAAAACAGAAAAAGAGCACTCAAGTTTTCAAAATATTTTCTAGTGCTGTGATGCTTCTGCTATTTCAAGGGCTATAAATTATCAGAAGTATTAGTTTCATTAATGCAGAAGGATGAACAGACACTAATCAACATGAATCTCTTTTTCAGCCAAAGCATTTTTTGTTTGCTGTTTAATTGCTTGCTACATTACAGTATTTAGCACAATAGTTTCAGTTTTCTCTCCGTTTAGGAAGGAAATTATTGTGATAAATGTAACACCTGACAGTGATAACTGTTCAGTTCATCATTTATCTGGTGACTGCATGGCAAGACAGCTTCAGTTTGAGGTTAGGCGTACCATTTAGAAGAAAGTATTTATATTTTGGTTTACTCTGGTCATCAAATACTACAATATTTCATGACAAAACTCCATTGTGTCACTCTCCTGTGGTAACACTCTGCAGTCAGCATCTGTTTGATGCTGAAACCAGGATAGAAAATAAATTATAAAAAGAATAGTCCACCATTACATAAAAATACAGACATTAGCATTCAATATTGCACTGTGAATCAAAACAGATACCATTATGAACATACTTATCTGGGAACAGAATGCCTCCTAAATCTGTAATATATTTAGAAGTGGTAGAGGCTCAATGAATTTGTATACAGTCAGAAAGCAAATGGTTCTTGATGCTGGTGAAAATAATTCTCCCTCAGCTCCTTATTACTAAAATGTCAAATGTCTGAACTTCCTATCCCTGTGCTTCTATTTGAAAATAATAGTAATCTTGTAACAAAAAGGAGGATGATTCCTGTATATTTTTAAATCTACTGCACCAAACCCAAAACACATCAAAATCAGAAAATTCACTTTTTTTTTTCCTTTTTTTTTTTTTTGAATACAAATGTTCATCCATATTTTGTGTTTAGCTTCTCACGAGGTCTTACTGAGGAAACTGCATTTCATCTTGTGGTATATACCAACACAAATTGGGACAGCTCCTTATGTTTTTCTAAGGCAGGATTTTGACTGTCACATTTTACTTCATATATAACATATACATTCCCACACTTTGTTTTATCGATGAAAATGTATCAATAGGTTATTTTCTCTGTTCTAAACAGAGAGTAAGGACATGGTTTTTAGTGAATTCATTTTAGAAAGAGACTCACAAACGTGTGTTTTGACTTGCTGCCAAGCAAATTAGATATTTGTGTTTGAATTGAGATGAAACTACAGTAGTTAACTAAATTTACTAGGCACAAGTACATGAAATCCAATATTGATAATAATGTATGAAAGTAAGGATACTCATTCCTACAATACTGCAAACTTAGTTTATGATAACATAATTAGTTACACTAATAACACTGCTTAGGCACAGTCTTGCTAATTAGGATATTATAAATATTAATGATATCAAGTCTTTGTATTTGATTGCCCCTAGTAGGATCATTTATCACGGTATTTCCAGTTACCAGAATTATATTATTTTTCTTCCTTTTCCCTTGGATGTTCATTCCTGGAAAAACAGCCATCCTGAGCTTATGCCTAAAATGTATCAATAGCTTATCAACGATGCAGCCTGCTTAACTTTAAATGCTATAATTCAGTAGCAATGTTACAATGATATAATTCAGTGTTAATACAAATACACAAACAATTACATTCTGTACATCTTTTAAATGTCTAACAGAGCCAGCCACACAAGATTACATAGGGCTTTGTTTTTATTCTTTTTCATGTGACCTGTTTCAATTTAAGATTCCTTTGAATTATTAAATGCTTCCTTAAAGCATATTTTCATGCAACCTTTTTAAAGTTAATTATTGATGTAGTGACAAGCAAAAAAGGCTAAAAATTACAGTATTTTTCCTCATTCAAAAGGACATGAGAAACATCTTTGCAAAGGTTGTCTGTTTTGTAAAATACAAAGGTAATACAAAGACAGAACACTGAGTGCAGCTTTAAAGAAGAATTATAACTAATCTGTAGCATGAGTTGGAAATGCTATGTAGGTTTCCACAGGTGTTAAAGGGAAGAAGTTTAGCTATAACCCTTTGAGCCTGGTTTAACTGCTTAACATAAGTAGATGAAAATGAAACTGCTTATATCTTGGTTTATTTTTAAGCAGTGTATTATCCAGAGCTTTAGGAATAGGATTGTCTTTCCTCCTTGAAGGTAATGTTATAATTTTCAGAGCTCCTCAGAGAACAACAACAATATAGGAGTCTCTAATCTCCTGCTAAATCCAATTCCAGTCATCAGCAATGATAAGCAGAGATTTGGAGGCGTTTGACACTCCAAATCCTATTCTTTTGTAATTCTTTACTTTTTACAACATTTTCAACAGTCGTACATCAGATTTTTGGAAGGATAATCAATAGGCATGATGTATAACTGAAATCAGTCTTCAAAGTGATCCCCTCTAGTAACCAGAAACAAAAGCTTGGCCTCCCTGCTGTGCAGGTATTTTGCTTAGAGCAGGAGGCAGCCGGGCATCAGCAGGAAGCCAGTTACACCTCCCTGCTTCTCAGCATGGATCAGCAGGTGCCCTGGTGGAGGGGTGAGCAGGGCTGGGGCAGCTGCAACCCATTGCATCTGTCAAAAATCTCCAAAAAATGCTTTTGTAGCAGAGAACTACTAGAGCAGAGAGGAAAGACAGTCCAGAGGTTAGGATTTCATGCTGACCATCATTTACCTTCCTATTTCATCATAGACTTTCTAGGTTTAAATGATCTTGCAGAATTTATTAAATTGACTGTGTTCTGTTCTCACTTAGAACCTCCCTGACTTGGAGAGGGTTTGGGCATCAGCACACATGAAAGACCACGAGATGCTCAGGTGTGATGACTGAAGGACCACTCCTAGCTGATCTCATGTTCCAACTAACAGCTGGTCTGTGACCTCCTGTCTCAGCTGGTCAGAGACAGTGCAAAAGGGTTTTTACATGATTCCTGAATGTTGCACCCTGGCTGAAACACCCAGGAACTTCTGGCACAATATTAGGATCAATATTGTTGAGGTGAGCTAAGTTTCATTAAAACAAGCAGTTCCAGAACTTGTTCTAATGCATTTGTAATTTTACATCCTATACTTTTTTTAAAGACAATATGTCATGAATCATGTGAAGAGATCATATTTATAGTAAAAATGTTAGCCCATATCAAGTCATTTCGTTTGTCTTCTTAAGCTGCCTACATATTTGTTAATATTCAGCAGGAAAATGACTTGGTGACTAATTGTGACAGCAGCAGTGATTTATCAAGGTAAGTAGCAGAAACTGCATACAATGATTATGGAATTACATTCAAAACCAAGACATAATGTTATTATACAGAAATGGCAATAAAACAACATACCTTTCCCATCAGATCAGCAATTCTAGGCACTGGCTTTCCTTTCTGATGGCAGCTGGTTGCAGGACTCTGTCCATTCCAGTCTTCAAGTTCCTCAATGCTCTTCAGGTAAAGAAGAGCTTGCAGTCCAGTGCAGTAGTCATCAATAACAGTGAAATCTTGATTTTGGATTGCACTGCACACCTACGAAATGCAAGTCAGTTATCAGCACCAACCTAGCAGAGAAGAATATGGACTTAGCAAACTCTTTGGATTTACTGATTATCAGGTGACCCTTCCCGCAACCCCACTGGGAAAGAACTACAAGAATTCAGGATTATTGTCTGCTTAATACTATGTCATGATATCACCAGTGCATCTCAGAAAAGAAAGGGCTCTATAACACCAGTTATGCCCAGATTTCCCAGCAGCAGCCCTTGGACAAGACCTGAGGGCTGCTCAGAGATAAACCTGCAAGCCCAGCCCCAGATGTGCCTGCTGGGGTGCTGCTGCTGAGCAAGCCAGCACACTGACAAACCACCACCTGTGCTCAGAGCTTTCCCTGCAGACACTCAGTGGTATCCCCCAGCCTGCTCTGCTCAGGAAGCACAGGCATAACCAGTTAGGTGCCAACCCAGCAAATCACAGAACCACAGACTTGCTGAGACCAGAAAGCATCACTTGAGATCTTGTTGTTCAACCTCCAGCACAGAGAAGGGTCAACTACAGGAGGCTACCCAGCCCTGTATCCAGTCAGGATTTGAATATCTCCAAATACAGAGACTACACCTCTCTGGGGAACTTGGTTCAGTGTTCAACCTCCCTTGAAGCTTTTTTCTTATATTTAAATGGAATTTCCTGTGTTTCAGTTTGAGCCCATTGTTTCTTGCCATTCCACTGGATAGCCCTGAGATGAATCTGGATCCAGTGGAAGTGCCTCAGCAAACACCACTCATTAAACTGACCTGTTTGTATGGGGTGAGCATTGCCAGGCACAGAACAGAACAATCCCCTTTTGTCACTCAGAGCAACTGGGAGGCCAGGCCACTTTATTTTAGATACTTTAGAAGCAAAGATAGCAATATAGCTTTATAAACATATAAAGTAGTGATCCCTGACCTGCAGAGATTAACATTAAACACAAAACTACTGACAGCAGAAAATAGTCTGACCATTTACATGGGTTCTTCCAGCCAGAGCATGTTGGGGATATCAGCTCAGACTTAAACCCACAGAGATCCCCAACCAAACTGACAACTGAATAAAAAAATCCCTGACTGTTGTCTGAATGCCTTCTCATTAGCTAAACTCTAATCAGCCATCAGTGACGAGGTGCAGGGTTGATTGAATGCCATTAATTATCAGTCCCTGGAAATGCTCTGAAATTCCAGATGTGTCAGTGTTTTCAGCCTCTGATTCAGCTTTTATGGTAAAAGCTGAAAGGAATGCTCCTGATAATACCTTGACTCCATGCATACATAGTAAACACAACAGTGAAATAGCTGCCTACTTTAGAACACGAATTGGTGCACAAAGACATGCACAAACACATCCACACTTCTTGGATGTGGAAACACACTTTAGATCATAATTGACATCAATACTTAAAAAACACAGGAAATATACTATTGTTTTGGACATTTCAGAAATGACAATACAACTTGCAGTCCTGAAGACAGGTACACATCCAATTGAGAAATACCATATACTACTGCTGAACAAGAAAAAAAAACAAGGGCAAATTATAAAATAAGCACAATAACATTTTCTATGCACTGCATTTACATTACAAAAAAAATCTGTTTCTATGGAGAAACAGTGTGGGCATTAATTAGGTCTGTTATACCTTCCACAGGCTTCAAGACTGTATTTTTTTTTTTAATAGCAATTATAGAGAGCATCATAATTACTTTCTATACAGGTTATTTAACTGCAAAACTCCACTGATGCTTATTGAAACCTTTTTGTGCAGCAAGGAATTCTCTGGGTTTTTTAGTGCATGGGTAACACTTTTATCATCTTCTCTTAAAAATTCTGAAACTGTAAAAAAATGCAGTTAAAAGCCATGTCATGTCACTTGAAACAAGTTCAGACACTTATGTCAAAATCCTGAAATATTTTGACAGGATGTATACACATGAGATACACCCGAGGATACCTGTAATAACCTTATAAATAAAGAGGCTTTTACTGTTTTGCAGCTTGTGGTGCAGTGTTATGAACTGCAATAATATAAAAATGTGTGGAGGATAATAACACACTAAGAGCTAACTATTTGATCCCTGTGATTCTATATGCAGTACACTATTTGTCTTCCCTGGAAAGCCAGGGAAGTTCCAGAACTGAAGGCAAAATGCAATTTTTAAGAAAAATGTAAATCTTTGCACTAAAGAAAAATGTTACATGACATGGAAAATCTTAGAACGAACAAGAGGTCTCAAACAATCCTCCTCTTCTGTAGAAACCTTATGACTATAGTGCCCAATGGTGTGAATAATTAGCCAAAGACATGTCTCTCGCTAATATCACTAGGATAAAAGCAATGTTTATGGGCTTTTCCTAGAACAACAGAGCTTCAAACATTAACACATACAAACCCAACTGAAAGAGTTTTGCCATGTTTTTGGCAAATTCCAAAATTCTGAGCTTATGTTGCACTGATCAGATGGTGAGCTTTGTATTTTAGGCTTACAGTACCTTCCATCAATCAGTGTAGGAGCCTTTGCTGCATTTTAAAAGGTGGTGAACAAAGTCAGGATAAAAGGTCGCCATGACCCATCAGCCATGACAATTTCTACACCACAGAGAGAGGTTTTCAGCATCATACCTGGCTGCCTCTGAATCACCAGTTTAAATGACACTGTGTCCTCTTTTCAGCACAAGAGAAGTGGCAGGGCAATAGACCAGGTGAGACTCAAACTCAGGCATCCGGAAAAATCACCGAAGAACTGAACCAGCCCATCTCCACACCTCATTAATGCCCCCACTTTGCTCCAGCTGCTTGCACTGGGAACAGGCACTTGCCTCCCTTGTAAAGCTCAGTGCTGAGCCCGAGCCTCCCCTGCTGCAGTCCAGATACTGCTGTATCCAAAATGATTGCTAGCAGCTCTCATTTGGTGCCTTATTAAACCACCTCAGGAGGAGCTAAAGGTGAAAAGTGCTGTGTAAGGGCTGCTGTCTGTACCTCGCACACCAATGGAGCAGCAGCAAGAACTGCAACCAGCCCTGCCCGCCCAGCCCCTCTCCCCACCATCAGGCGGGTGCCCAACAAGCACAGTGGAATGTGCTTCCCTTTAGAGCCTGAAGCAAAAACCTGAACAGCACTGAGACTTCACAAGTGAGAACAGCCCTGTTGTGTTGTGCCAGAGCAGTGATCTGTATCCTGTGGCCAACCAAAGCCGCTTACGGACAAGTGCGCGAAGCAGAGCGATCGTGTGGTTTGTCAGCCCAGGTTCTGGCAAGCAGCAGTGCTGGGACTTTGCACAGCGGGGATGGCACCTGTTTAATATCCCTTAATCCTAAATAATCCAAGTGGATCTGTTTAATGAGTAAATTAACATTCAGCTGTTCACTGACCCAGCTTTTCACCTGAAAGTATCTTCTGTGGAAGATGAGAGATTGGCCCTGTGGAGCATCCTATGGGACAGAGTGAAGTCCACGTCATAACAAAGCTGTCAGCTGTACTGCTGACAAGTGCTATCCTGCTGTCCTGCGTGTGCTGGTCTCTAGCTTTGGATGAGAACTCGGAGTAGAAGAGAAAGGTGGCGCATTTTTCCTGTTTAGGCAGGTAATGTGTTTTATTCGTATTGCACAAGCATGCAGAGAGATACATTTGCACAAGCTTAGTTTTACTGCATTGCCTGGCTCTGTCCCAGTAGTAGAATTGCTTTAATTTCATTTTTAACATTGGTTCTCCTTCCTTACCTCCCTGATCCAATGATTGCCCCTTATATCCCAAAAGAGACACCTAGGCCAACATGCGATGTATGATCAGTGATATTGTGCTCTGAGTATTCTGACATCTAAAACTGCTCAGCATATGTTGCAACTCTAAGTTACAATTCTAACCTATACAGACATGTCTGAGATAATAAAAAACACAATACCTGCTTTGCTACTGGTAAACATACACCAGATTATCTCATTGGGGAATGGGGATGTGAAATGAATCATAGGTCAAGGCTCTAAGTAAAACTGCTCTGCAAAATGCAATGATGGGAGAGGTCCACAAAAGTCCCTGCTGATGTCTTTCATAAGAAATGACCAGTCTGCTGTATTACTAAATAAACATAAAAACTGAGTTTAACTTTGTCACAGGATCTAGAGACATTACGAGTCTTACTCAAGGAACTGGAGTATATTGTAAGGAGATTATTACTGTGTAAAATAATTTTTACAGGTTACAAGATTTTTATTAAATATTCACACAAATCTGAAACTTTTAATTCATATATTTTGACAAAAAGTTCGCTGCTGGTGACAAGTATTTCCACGTCAGTCACAAAGCATTGTAAACACCTTTGCTGTTAGCAGATCATTACACAATAAAGAGATGCCAATTTCTGAACTGTTAACTGAGGCAAATCCCCTGCACTGTTTTTGAGAGCTCTGTCTGTGTAAGACCTTTCGGCTTTGTCCATAGACTGTGTTTCGAGAAACAATGGGAAAAATACCCAGACATTAAATTTTATTTGTTTCACTCTACAAAAATGGAAGTGGTTCCTGTCCAAAATTTGCCATATCCTGACGGACTGCATGGAAGACCTGTGCCATCCATGCAGAACTTGGACTGAGTGCCTGAGGCACTTCCAGCCAGATCCCCCAGTAAAGCAATTCCTGTTCAGTGCATTTTCCCTTTGGGAGATCTTGTAGAGATCATTTTCTATAACACTAGAAGAGGAAACAGTGAAGTCTTCTTCAGGCTGTGCAGTCTCTCTTACTCTGTGACCTTCAGGTTTTACATAAACTCATTATATGGCAAAATCCCAGGTGATGATGGGGAAGATGGTGCCAGAAATGAACTCTAGTTCTCTATCTGCATTATTTCTATTCCATCAATAGCTGGGATTTCAGCAGAGGCCACAGATGAGATACAGATCTAAACATGCTTGTGTCAGTTTTTCCCTACACTACTTTTACCCAATAAGAGGTATTATATATAATCTCATATGCTGCTAGATCACCTCAAAAGACTGAAGCAGGTCAGAAGATCTAGCCTGTTCAATAATGTGTTGCTTTGCAAGAAGAGAGTAAGTATTCTTGGTGTGACAAGATCTGTGTGAACAAAAATCCTGTAATGTCTGGCAGCTGTTGTGCTCCAATTTGAAATTGTTTCAAAGCACTCTTGGAAGCCTTTGCAATTGAGGAATTTGTTCTAGGAGACAATAGCTTGGAGAAAATTTTAATTTTTACACCCCTCTGAAATATATGTATCTCTCTTCAGGATATGGGTGTAAAATAATTGTCACTTTTATGAAAACAGAAGTATCAGTAAGGAGGCAGATGGGTGGCAGTGATACACGGTCTAGAAGTAAGAAGATTGATGGGTATATATTTGTATATACAAATGAAAATGACATAGCTTGACTGTTCTACCATATTAGTTTCCATTTGTTGTAGCTGTACAACATCAAAGCAGTGATGTCTCTGTATATTGCATTTACTGGTAATGTAACGGACTACCAAAAAAAAAAAAATCAAAGTGAGAGTTTCTAAGTAGTTTCCTGGCAATTGAGACAGCAGGCTCTTTCATCTGTGCTGTAACTGTGGCAGTGCATTGATTTAAACTCCTTCTGAGATCTCAAATGCTTTTCTATTTGTAGGTCTCACTGGCTGCTTTCTTTTTGCCTTTTTTCCTCTTCAAATGATAAAATTCTAGGATTTAGCAGAATGCCATCTTGCTTCCCTAGAAGCTGAAGACTTATTTCAGCTTTGGTTCTAAACTGCACAGGATTTGTAAATAAAATAGCTCTCAAAATGCCATTTGATTAACAAATTGGCCTTTGACTTCACAATTTCTAGTGTTCTGACCACAGCAAAGGGATAAACAGCTATTATTCCTCTGAAATACCTGTGAGAGGGTTTACAATGCATTAACAATTGTGCTTTACCATTAATTTGGTTGACTCTCTTTGATATATTTTTACTGGAATGCTTAAATGGTAAACAAAAGGTGTACTATTTTATATGGTAATATATTATCAATTTCAGCATTAGTCATCTTTCTGTAGAAGCTTTTTCTATTAAAAATTATTCCTGGTAAGTATTGAAGACATAATTTCACCCTCTTGTTGGAGAAACATTTATGAATGCCTGAGCTGTTACCTAATGTATAGTTGAAGCTACTGCTTTCTTGATTAAATTCTATTGATTGGGATTCTTGTGAAAAAAAAAAAAAAAAATGAAGCTGTGATTGAATGCAAGATGGTTCAGGAAGGATTCTATTTGTACCCACCTGTGTATCTATATGAATCGCCAACATTAAGAAGGCTAATTTTATTTTAGAGGGCAAGAGCATTAATGATAATTTGGGTGAGGCATACACACAATTTAGGATTTATTCTCAAAGGCAACTAGCAAAAATTGACTTGACTAAAGGGAGATATTTCAGATCCATGCAATCTATATGCTGCATAGCTCTTGCCTACGGAAATGAAAATGTACGTTTTCTAGTCCCTGTACAGTAATTTAGATGAGCCCAGATCTCCGAAGCAAAAAGCAGCAGACACTGCACAGGTTGTCTGACACAGTGTTCATAATAATGTGACAAGAACTGCAATGTGAGAGCATGCAGACAAATAAAATCTCCTCTGAGAGGCGTTTCTATATGTACAACCTTCAGGACACCAATGTCTATGGAAAGCCTGCCTCTATAATGATGGTTCCTCCTCCTCATGTCTCGTTGAACACTGACTTACCAGAACATTAAATGCGTAGCCTAAATTATCCTTTCTATCTAATTATTTCTTCTGCTGGAGGTTTGTAGGATTAAGAACATTAGGGTTAGTGGTTTATGTGGTACAATCTCAGGAAAAAACCTTGAGACTCTTTGTTTTAAAGAACAAATTTGTGAAAAGAAAAAGCTTCCAAAATATTGATATTGTACAGATGGAATGATTTGATTCACTCACATTAGCTGCTTAAATGACTCCAGAGATATAGGTTAGCAGATGGGATGGTACTTAACAAGTCTTTAGATACTGGATCGACGCAAAACTGAATTGGATGATAGCTGATAGCCTTTTTAAAACATTACAATTGAACTAATATACATGAGCTAATGAACTACTATTTGTTTCTGAGTCTAGTACAGCTTTCAGAAAGCAGTTTGAGGACTCAAATATTACATCTATGAATTGTTTGAACTATGAGGAAAAAAGCCCACCTAATTTTTTTTACTGCGTTCTAGACTTAAAGTCCTAATGAGTGGAGGTCTTACTAAAATGACACTTTGAGGGATAACACACAGAAGAAAGATACAAAAATGCTAATAACTCCAGGGTCTGAAAAGCAGGCAACCATTCACATAAGGCTTAAGAAATTTATATTGAAAAAAAAAAGACTGGATAGTCCTATGCCGTGGTGGTCTCGGTAAAGTCAGTGAAGTATTTCAGATATTTTGTTATACCTCAAGAAATTTCATCAGACAATCCTGAGATAAACTGTCATTCTAATCAAAAGTACAGGCTAATGTCAGTAAATAATTATTTATTAATTAATAATAAATACTTAAAGTATTTAAAGAAAATTATTAGAAGGAGAAGAAGGTCTCCAGCCCATGCAAGACAAGCTTATGGGATAAACGCTGTATTTCCTGCAACAGCTTGGATCCTCTCTACAACAGGACAACATAATGCTGACATGGTGTCAAGCAGAGCTGAGCTGGCACTTCAGGAGCATCGAGGCAGGGACTGCAAGTACAGAAATACGGATGCAGCTGCTGGGCAGCAGGAAGAGCCTCACAGGTGTGCTGGAACCACTGCAGCCTCCTGACACAGGCTTACAGAGAAGCTTCCCCAGCACCAAGGGGATGGCTACTCCTCCTGGCAGAGAGACCTCGAAGTATCTGATTTGGGGGGCTGCAAGACAGATCTAGTTCAGGTCCTGCACTCCAGCAACCCTGGGCAGTTGTGAGTAGTCAACAATGAAGGAGGAGAAAAAAGTTGAGAATCCATTAGCCACTTATCAGACGAGGGCACAGCAGGAGATAAGAGCACTATAAGGGATCCTTTAGAAATGTTATCCAATGCATTAATTCCTAGCCTACTCAAATCTGTTTTTCCTCCCCGTAAGTTCTCCACTGCCAATTAATGTATCTTTGATCTAAATAGCTAAACTGGGTGTTTAGGAGTGGGAAACTGGTACTTATCAAGGGACCCTGAATGATGGAATTTTGTATCCCATGTCTTTGAGGGGGGAAATGCAGAATAAATCAAGAATTTTCAGAAGGCTCCCTGAGGTAACTGAGGGTTTTTCCCCTGTCAACCACCCCTAGAGGAATGGTTATATTTTCTTATCTCACTAAAGCATTCTGTCAGTTCTTGGAACTACAAAGTGGACCTTTATGCAGCAGGTGGGCACACACATGAATAGAAGTGCTGATTGTGATCATCTTTCCTAAGAAAACAAATATGATTCCACATGCCTTGAGCACTGAGGAGTCTGGGAAACAGCTTCATAATCAGCCATGTATAGCAAATTGTATCATTGTACTGCAGATCTACAAAATGAATGACATCTTTGAAAGCAGATGAACTAATTCCCTTCTGTAAACAGTCCAATCACATATAGAGGTTCTACAACTATCTTTAAATACATGCTAAATACCACATCATTTTCATCTATTAACACCCAAAGGTCTCACCTCTCTCTTATAAGTACTGTTCTGGAAAATGAAATCCTTCAGCTCTCCCAGTGATTCAGCAGCTGCTGGGACAGCATCACCAGTTGTGTAAGGTAGACGTAGATTTATTTGACCCATTTCCACAAGCCATTACCTTCAGATCCAAAGAAATTTCTATAGCAGGTCCCAATTACGTCACTCAGATCTGGTGGTTTGATGATAAAAGTCATCAAGTAACATTACACAGCAGTTTGCAGTGTTTTAAGGCTTTTGTTTTCTGAGAGAAAGCCAACAGGAACACCATCATCTCTAGAACTGAGTGGGTCTGTTATCCTTTTTTGGAAAGGTGTATTTGTCAGAGATGACCATAGTTCTAGGAAAGCATGCTTTTCAGCAAAGAATGGTGTTCTGAAAATTGCGTGGAAAAGAGTTTCAGAATTACCAATATGTGCTGTTTGACAACATCGAATGCAATGGCTCCATTTAACTTGAAAACGTCTGTTTTGCAATCCAAGTTAATTGAAATGAAAAGGTCAAAACCAAAATATGTTGCAAAAAGATTGAAACAGATTTGATTCACCCAAATAATATTTTTTTTCTTTAAATGTGTTAATTCCACACGTTTTTAGAATTTTGATTATCAGTATAAACTGGAAAACTTTTCCATGCTCAAACTTCCCTGTGACAGAATAACTATTTCCTCATCACTGGCAATAGTCAGTCTCATTAATGCCTAACAGATCCAGAGTAGACCTTCAGTGTTCATCCCAGGACACTCTGAATCAGACACAGCAGGGACTTGAGATCTATTTTGAATAAAAGAAATTTGACAATGAAAAACAGTTCCCTCAAAGAAATTTTCAACAAATTCTAATGAGAACTATCTACTGAGGAACATCCTCCTGTGACCAGAATTTTGAAAGCTGCAGACCTCTCAAAATCAAACAGAAAAGCAATTTTTCTATCTTGGAACCTCAATTCAGTCCTGCAATGATTAACCCCTCATCCTTGTGAGTCTTTTCCTCTAGTACTTTCACATTATATTTCAGCTAAAATTACTTTCATCCTTTATCAGCTTGCCTGTATGAATTTGTGCAGCAGCTGCTGTGTCCATTGAAGAGTGAGAATCATGTGAACAAAATAGTTCTGACCCTGCGAATCCTCCATGCTGGAGATAAAAACCCACTTCCACATTTCCTTAGGGATTGTTTTACCTATCTCCATCCAAATAACAAGTATCAGCAAGAAAAGCAGCAATATAACTCATGATATCGAAGGAAGCTAAACCCTTTCTTAAACGTACTGCCAGCTTCCAAAATGCTAGCTTAGAAAAATAATGCTTTCTACGTTGTTTTTTTTTGGTTGGTTGGTTGGTTGTTTGTTTTTTGTTGTTTTTTTTTGTTCTAATTGCATGGATGAAAGAACCCCTCATCAGTCAGATCAAGCTGTGTCAGAAGGCTTGTGTTGTAACAGGAAAAAAATTATTGCTCCCTCCTTCATGGGCAGAAAACCCACCTTTCTACCACTGGGAAAAGCAGAAGATCAGTGACCAAACTGCAGCAAGCCCAGCACCAAGGCCCAGCTGAGCTGCACAGCAGTGCATTCCTGTGCCAGCGTGGGCTCCAGGACCGTGCCTTCCCTGAGCACAACCTCTTCCACTGCTTGCTTTCCCTTTCTTCCTTTCACTGCCAGGTACAGCCTCTGACTGAAAGATCAACAAAGCTGCTATGATACAAAAAGGAAAATTTCTTAAACATGTATTTTTTGTATGACTGACAGTGTTTCCAAGAAGAACTTCTCTGATGGCAGAGCTTTGCAATACTAAAGGCTTTACGTTCGTTTCTGGAAAACAAGTCCCCTGCAGTTACAACACATACTACATAAAAAACCCCAACAACCCCACAGGAATTTTCCTAAGTAATTATTGGAGATGGCAGGAAGGAATAAAGAAACAGCATTTTCCACTGTGCTTATCTTGCCTTCCATTTATTTTCAATATCCAACAAGGAGCTGGGTACAGTTTTGGATTCAGTCACCTCCACATGTACTCAAGGGAACTCAGTCTACAACAGAGCTAGCTTCATGTCTGAAAGCAACCTGAGCTGAGTAAAACAACTTGCCTATAATTTCATCAACAATTAACCAAGTCTCTTGTGAAGGGTCATTTCCATGTTGCATTTACTTTGTAAACTTTAAACAAAACTCACTCAGTGTCAATTCACACCATGTGCTTTATCTGTACGGAGAACAGCTCTGTGCATGTTCATGCTAGAGAGCAGCAGCATGAATCCACATCAGTAGTGTGAATCCACATTAAAAATAGGTGCAGCAGTACTGGATTTTCAAAGGACAAGCAATATTGTAGATTCTTGTGAGAAATGGAGAAAAACATATTGCTAAAGCAATTATTCTTCCCATCGTCTCAATTTTGCAAGTCCCTTTGTTGCCAGACCCAAGGAAGCAGGGTAGACACCCAGGCAGAGTAGGAAAGGGGAACAGACCCAGTGTTCCCAGGAGAACAAATTCCCTGCAGAGGCCAGGAGTGACTGCTCTAGGACAGCATTTGAACTGATGCTCAATTGAGACCTAATTGTTAGTAAATAATTATTACCATACAGTGATAGTTGAAACTATTTTGCATGAAAATTCATTAGGAGAATGACAAATAGCAATTGTTACAGAATGAGCTTTAATTCATTCTTACAAATTTATGAAATAACAACCCTATCTATGCAGACTTCATTTACTAGCCGGTGAAATGAGCAGAAATAAAGGAAAGCTAATAGATAATTCCCCATAGCAGCTCCAAATAAAATGCAGAACTAATGCAAAACTGCACAAAATAAAAGGCATTATTAGTGTTGAATTTAGTCTGTAACTTTACAATGTGCTGATTTGAATATTGCAACTTTTCATTAAAAGCGGCAAAATAATATGTAAGAATCAGTAATGAAAACCTGTTCTAATTTGATGTTTTTTACAACTATAATGAAAAAAATTTATAGATTGTTTTTGTTTGGCCAATTCTGATTTCCTTTAAAAGAATTTCTTACAGAAGATTCTCACTATCAATTAGCAATTTCTCTCCCAGTCATCTGTAGTGGAGCAAGTGTGGCAGTCCTCTAATTACTTTTTGTTTTATTAGCAAAGACAGACAGTTGAGAACAGGTTGAATTTCTGTAATTAGCACTGGGCTAGGAAAAAAAAAAAGAAAAAAAATGAAAACTTTTCAGAAGTGAATGCTTACGTATGTCTGTCCCAACTCTTTTTTCTCTTTCATGTTCATTTTTCTTAGGATTTTACGTCAACATGTTCAAACAGCACTCTGTTCCCTCTTTTGTTTCTGCATGTACTGCAAATTTCATCTCTGCAGAGAATGGCTACTCCATTCAGTGCTGTATCCATTGAAGACTTTTCTCAGTGCGTGGCTCTGTGAGCACTGGAGCTAATGATATCTGGCTTCCAGCAGCTCTGTATCTCCTGGTTGGGTTCTCTGACATCTAATAAGGAGTGACTGCCAATTAAAGCCTTTCCTGTGGCTGGCACAGTCCTAACAGCGCTGTCCCATGCGGGTTCTCAGAGGTCTAATAAAGGTGAGCTCATAGTGCGCTTGTGCTTACAGTGAAGGAATGCAGCTACTCCCTCTCCTCTGCCTTCTTTGTTTCTCAAACTTTGTTAAAGTGAAACACTTTCTCCCTTCTGGCAAATTTCAGTGAAAATGGCCACAAAAGCTCAAATGTGATGGAAGATACTCAAATGGATGTACAAATACCTATTAAGTTTCTTTGGAAATACAGTCTAAAACCCACTCTTTCTACAGGAGACTACACTTATCTCAATCAAAAGACTTACATCTGAAAAGTGGTTTTGCCTTAAGTGGTATTTTTTTTCTTAAAAATCTTGGTGAGTCTAAAGTACCATCCCTTGAATCTTGTTTCATATCATTTTGGTAGCCTGACACTGCATCCAGCAACCTGTTCTTCCCTCATCAATTTTAATCATGAGAGAAGAATTAGGCCTAGTACCTAAGTCCAGGCAGGAGAAGCACAGCCTTGGTCTGCCACACCGATGGGGCCCCGTGGCTGTTTGAGATTTCCAGCAATCCGCCCCACTTCATTCTCCTCATATAGGGCTGAGACAAAGGACTCTTTGTCTGCATTCAAAATCATGGCTATTCATTTCAAGACAAAGTATTCTTTCCCCAATGATTATCAGTGGAAACTTAACCTGTAATTTCAAAACAGAGGGCCAGCTCCTTCACTCCCCTGCTCTGCACTCCCATGATTTGAATGTCTTTTAGTTCTTCACTCTGCATTAAATGGCATGAATAGTAATCCCAGGATGAGAATTTTTTGGCCTGTTCTTATCCTCACTTAACTAAGGTATCAGAGTCTTCACTGACTTCAACAGACACTGACACAGACTAAAAAGAAGAGTAAAGAAGTGTGTGGAGAACCAGATCTCTACTTTGCAGCTCTGTAGGAATAAAAAAAGTATAGAGCTCCTTACAGGGTTTCATATTTGCACAAATACAATAACAATACTGTCTCATGGATCAAGTCCCATGTTTTTGTGATGGAAAAGCCTGTGTATTCACACACAAAGGGCCATCCTGCTGTTATAAAAATCTCTCAGCTAAATGCTTCAGTAAAAAGCCTACTGAAGAAAGAACAGTAATCAAATTGTCCTGAATCCCCTGAGACTTTTGTACCAAAGAGGTACCAACAAGAAGGCTTATTGAAAATGTTAAAAATCTACAAGCAGTGTCACAAAAACCACTGTGTTGCATGCTGGAGGGAGAGTTTATCTTACCAAGGCAAAAGTCATCACCACTATTGCCTTCCTGTCACGGACTGTCCCATTTCCAGAATGGTTTTGTTCTTCCTCAGATCCCTGAGGTCCCACCCAAAAGTGGTGCTGGGCAGGAGAGATGGGCACGGGGCAGGTCCAGCTTCACGGCAGCTCTGCCTGTGGTGGGGACACACTCCCACCTTCTTCCCTTGCCTGAGAGATGAGGAGGGTCACGGGGAAGGGCCAGGAGGCAGCAGCTGCACATGGGCTGAACACAACACGCTGAGAACAAGAGCACAGCGCCACAGGAACAGCACTGCAAGGCACTGCATCCCACCCAGGACAAGAGGGAGATGAGGGAGGATGAAGGTGGATATGAAAAAGGGCTCAGGGCAAAGCCACAGGCTGTCCCACTGAGAAGCAGCATTCAGTGGGTGGATTTTAAATCATTGCTAGGTAGAAAACCTTACAGACATCCACCTCTGCAACTGAGGACATGTGTGGCCTTGATACTTTGTGAGAAAATACATTTATCTGAAAAGGAATCCAGATTCTTTACATGAAAATGACCAATATTCCAGATGAACAAAGTATTCCATACCAGCATATAATGCTGAAAGGTTCTACCATGAACCAAATATACTTTAGAAAGTATCCCTTTGTTCTACCTCTTTTTTAAAGTTACATCTGCTAGAAATAATGACTACAGAATCTCTTTCAACAAAAGGTCATTTATGTCAATGGACGGAACACAGAGGATCAGATCACCTGCTGTAATTGCAAATTAATGCTCTATTGCTAATGCATTAACTACACAATATTGATCTACAATTGAATCATACAGGCTACTGTGAAGTGATTTTTACTTTCATATTTTTATGCTTTTATTGCATTTTCTCTTTCCGCTGGAATTCTCTATAATTGTTTCCCATTTTAATTTCCTGCAGCAAGATGACTTTAAAAAATGTATGCCTCTTTCAAAGCCTCGCAAAAATCTAAAAAACCATCAATGTGACATGGTAAATCACATACATGTTGCAAAACATGCAAAAAAATTGATATACATCTAATTTTGATAAATTGTGGCTTTAAAAAAAGCTTCCTAAAATTAGAAATAAAATACCTTAGCCTTACTGGAAAACTGTAATGATGACATGTATCACAGAAAAGTGCTTCTACACATTTCTGGAGCTCTTGGTATACAATGAGTGCAGGATTAGCTCCATATTAAAATTGTGGTTTTGGGGTGTTTTTGTGTTTTCTGGTGTTTTGTTGTTGTTGTTGTTGTTTTGTTTGTAGTTTTTTTGTTTGTTTTGTTTTGTTTTTAAATTTCATGCCTATACTGAAAAGGGGTTGGTAGATTCAGGTATGTTAAAAAAAATGCTATGGAACCAGCTGAAGAACAACTGAAATGTTTCAGCATATTTAAAGAGAAATTAAAAAACAAGTGGGGTCTTTTTGCAAATGTTTGTGAAGTCCATAAAGGGGAAGAATGCTCTTTTAAATTGCTGTATAAAATCTTAAGCCCAGCTACTACTGACTACAATAACCTAGTTTATTTTCCATACCTGCTGCAAAATTCCTTACATCCAAACCTTTTTGCAAGTAACAATACTAAGATGTTGCCCTCCATCTTCTAAGGGAGGGAATAGAACATTTTTTGATTACTGAAACTCTCTCCCCACACCATTTCCTAATATACCTGCTTAATACCACTTGAGGTGGTGATGGCATACAACAAAATATGCCTGACCACCAGACTCCTAACTTTGCATTTTCCTGTTGCAAATGAAAAATAAATCCCTGTATTTTAAAAATAAAAACAATTGGAAAAAATAATGAAGAACTGATTGCAGGTGAAATATCTGAGGAGAAAAACCTGATCTTGCTTTTAACGGAAGAACATTGATTATTCATAAACCTTTCTACTAAAAGATATGCTACACTGCAATTAAATCAACTCACACAAAGCCTCCTTATTATCCTAGGCCATGGACGTCCCGCTCCCATGGCAGAGAAGACACAGGACTCTTGTTGGGACGCAAGGAAGGGAAGCCCAGTGGCCAAGCAAGTGCCGCTGTCCCAGGCTCTTGAGCTGGGCTCCATGGATAGATCAGTACAGCCTGAGCTACTCTGCACTATGGGACCATGTTTAATGCTGGATGATCCGACAGCCCTACCCTTTTTAAGCACTGCTGGGTGACAGGCTGGTGAGAGCAGTGACACACGCCAGTTTTAAGCCCACTGCCTCTTTGGCACAGCTGAGCACAGAGGTCGCTCCATCACTGCCAAAGCCCTGGCTGCTTGCTCCTTACCTCTGAATCAGTCATAAGGCATCCCCATGGATTTGGAAATGTGCAGTCAGATCACAAAATGTGCAGTATTGTGTCAGTCTGAGTGTCTCTTCAGAACCACCTCCAACAGTATCCAAAGCAGATACTTAGATAAGTCTATCACACACATACAGAATTCCCCCGGTACAGTCCCAGCTTCTACCTGCTTAACTCAGGGACTGGTATGCAGTGAATCTTAAATACTGAATCATTCAGTAGCTCACTTCATTTTATGTTATCTACAAATTCTGTACTCACTCTTTGTGTCAGTACCGAGAAAGCAGAAGTGAATGTCAAAGCAGTAAGCAACAGAGGTTGTGGCTGACGAAGGAGAGAGTTGGGCATTTGATACCAAGGACATGTGCGAGAGATTGGGATTCAGGGAAAAGAATATTAGTTGGATATTTGTATGACCTTATTTAGAAGGAAAACAATGGAAAGGATTCTCATAATCCTAATTGGGATCCAAAGATGACCGGTGAAGATGAAGCTGTCGTCTTCTGTCTATCACAATGTATCTCATCTGAGAAGCAAATACTTTTCAGTCGAGTCCCGGTAAATGCATTTCTTCTACAACTTTCTATAGAGATTACTTATTTTCTTCTCCCTTCCATCTGCCCTTCCCATAGTGAGGGAAAGACTCACGGCCTGTATTCACAATCTTGCATGAAGCTTACTAAAGGCTTATTTTAAAATGGATGCAATTGAAGTAGTTCAGATCCTTACCTACACAGCCACTTTAGAAATCATTTATCTGAGATTAGTTTAAATGACCTCCCTACTTTAGTGTAACAGAAATAAACCACTCAAACTGAGGATATTTTTGATCCAGAGGAGTTTAACATCAGTTCTAGAGATGACTTAAGTTAAACTGGTGAAACCTAAGGACAAAATAAAGAGTCTTTACAGCATCTCTGAAAAAAATTTGTTGAAGAGGAAATTGTTCTGTAAAGGGCAAAAGATATGTATAGATCTATGTCATTTGTGGACGCCAGTTTCAGAGAATTTGGTTACTACAAAAAGAAAACAATAATTAATGTCTTGTAAATCAAATACTCTTTCACTTGAGCACTGACTGGGATGTCTGCATGAAATTGTATTTCAGAATTACCCATTACCATTGGGAAAAACCAACAGGAAAAGAAAAGAAAGAATAAAAACCAAACAGCTACACCTTCCATATAAAATAGAAGTGCAAAAGTGACATTAAACCCCTTGACTTTCAGTCATCAAGAGACAGACACAGCAGACAGAACAGAAAATCATTTCATTCTGTGTAGTTCTGATCATGTAACATTGCTGCAGACAAAGCCATCAAAAGTGCAGCTCTATTAGCAATAACAAATGAATTGCAGCTAGAGCACTAAAAACAGTTCCTTGCCAAATGTAATTTTTTTTGTAGACAAATGCTGCTCTGTAATTTGCACCATTACTTAGTATTTATATGAAAGAAGCTCTCAGACAATTGTGTAAGAAAGGTCAATCTTTTATCTGTCCATGAAAAACAAAAGTTTAAATCACTTTAATACAAAAAAAAAAAAAAAAAGGAAATGGTATTAATAAATCCAAGGAACATAGCAAGTCTATAAAATAGGAACAGCCTTCTGCTTCAGCTCCCAGAGATGCTAACTTTGATGTGCATTAAAAAAACCCAACCAAACCAAAATATTGAGCTGTCGTGATTTTTTTTTTTTTTTTTTTTTTTTTTGTGAAACATAGCAAACAAATGAGCAATCACAGCAGCCACCATAGCTGTGTAAAAAGGATGGTCACACTGAATCTAATTTCAATGTCAAAGTGAATTGTGGGAATGAAACCACTCTAGTCATCCCACGGAGTGACACAAAGCCAATATTCACAGGATCCACAGCTGCTGTTGTCTATGGTGGGACCGACAGACAAAGGGGCTGAACATCTACCAGAATGTAACAGTATACAATGGAACAATATAACATAAAGACCACCTGCTCCTCAGCACATATTCTAACATATATGCTGCCATGGTGCCCTGACATGCCTGGCAGAGCAGGCAAGGGGCTGATTTTGGGCTGGTTTCCTGGTGCCTGTAGTATGAGGCCACCAAGGCTTCCTTCCAGGACAGGGACTAACCAGCCATGCCAGTGCAGCCAGCAGCTCAAAC
Source organism: Donacobius atricapilla (assembly GCA_013397315.1). NCBI lineage: Eukaryota > Metazoa > Chordata > Aves > Passeriformes > Mimidae > Donacobius > Donacobius atricapilla. Next base: position 592,565 of record WBMY01014150.1, read on the forward strand.
CAACCCTCAGGCAGCGCAAACAGCCTGACTGCTGAACGCAGCTGACACTCACTCCAGTGCAACGCCAGCACCTCATGCCGCGGGTGCCGTGCTACACCTCCTGCTTCAATGAACATCCTTAAGGGAAACAGACACCTGGATAAATAAAAGTTACTTTAAACTGGCTCCCTGTGAGACCAACAGAGTGCTCTTTGGAAGCCTGTTCACCTTGAGAAGGCTCTTTGAGGAAAAGAAAAACTGAGAATACAGGAAGAACAGCTAGGTCAAGCTTAACTCTGTGTCAAGCCTGTTTGTATGACAAGGGAGAGAGATGTTTAAATTTTAAATCATCAAAGCCAGGCATAATAAGTACTAACAAACTCATAGTTAGCCTTTTTTCCAGATTGGTATTGCAACACCCAAAGCTTTCTTTTGGCAACTCCTACTTCTCCATGTGAAATGAATGTCTCTTAGCAAGCAGCATGAAGTTAAAAACATGAAAATCCTTTTCAATGGTAGAAACTCTACACTATCCGAATGTTTCAAAGAAAGATACATTACGATCTTAATCGCAGTTACTTGAAGGCTAACATTTTAAAGAAAGAGGTGGTACCTGTAAGACAGAAGCCCCGCTGTGCAGAAACTGAAGCCCAGACTCAGCAGAATCGATGCCTCCAGTTGCCAAGATGGGAAATCCTGGGAGAGCACGGGCGATGGCGGACACTGCGCGGAGGGCGATGGGCCGGATAGCATTTCCTGCGGAAAACCAGGACACTGGGTTAGCAACATCCCAACTGACCCTGCGAAGCTCCGCGTCCCTCATGGTACAGCAACATCAGGAACTAACATCTAATGCTGAGGTGCAGAGGTTATATTCTTTTATAAACCAACATCAAGGGGGTTTCAAGTGCTATCAACACTCGTACAGCAAATTATTTATTTGGAAAAAAAATACAAAGCTAGCTTGAACATTTTAGCTGATGCTCAAAACAAAGACTAACAATGTCTGAGACAGAAAGCAATACTTTACCATACAGTACACTGTAGGTAAAGAGATCTATGTTTCTACATAAGAAATCAGGTTTATTTTTTGAGCCTAAATGTTGTCCAAGTAAGAGCAAACATCTCATTTATTTATGTTCAACTAAAAATTGTTTAAAAGTGTCATTTCACTGCACTTTACGTTTCATATTTTGACAGATATTTCATATCTTCTGATGGTATGCAAGTTTTAAAAATAAGCCTACAAACGTTGCTCATTAAATGATGGACAGCATAGATAGATGACACTTCCAGTTATTTTTTAGGCTAGTTGGGATTTCTCTAGATAACCCCCACATTATTAAAATTTCTACTTAACTTAGAGAAGCTTTAGGATAATTTGATGCCATCATTGGGTAACAATAGTGTAAGAGATGGCACATCACTCCCAAAGGACCTGAATGGCTGTGGCTGTCAAGCAGTCTTTTTCCACCTCAGTGCTGCGTGAGATTAACAACAACTGAACTTTATGTACATGAAAGAGATAGCCTAACCCAAGATGCACTATTGATATGTTTTCAGGAAAACTAGAGCCTGGTAGATAAAAATGTGAAATCTCACCAAAACTACTTTAAAGAATCTAAGATCTCAACAGAACAGATCACAGAAAGGATCTGCAGTTGAACAGGAACTTTCCCCAGGACAGTAGGGACTATTTCCCATTGTTAAGGTTGGATTGATTGTAATGTGTTTGAAAGCAACAAAACAATTCTTTAAAAGAGGATGACTGCTAAGTGTCCAAAGAGCAAATATTATGACACAATTAATGGTCCAGCCTTACAGAAATGCTTGAGGGAAAAAAAATGGAAATCATGCTGTTTGCTCTGACAGATTTACAAATAAAGGCTTTTGGAAGGCATACAGGCCAAAACATACACTACACAGCCAAAACCACTGAAAATAATCTCATCAAAAATAGTAGTTCAATGTCATCAAAAACGAAATTCTTCAAATATTCCGTTTTTGAAATTGAAGCTAAAAGTAAACATCAGACTTGCTACATTGCTTTCAGGCTCACACAGCTCCAGAATCTCACTGTGATGAGGTAGCTGTTTTTTAGAAAGGTGAAAGTATACAGACACTGGTAACTCTGAAATCATGTGGCTACAGGGAAACATCTTCCCAATCTTTGAGGCATGAGGTTTCATACCCTTCTAACCCCAATGCAACTCTTAAGAGTTTGCTTTCAATGGATTTTAAAGGCTTGTAGACCCTTGGCCTTAAAGGTATCTTGTAGCAAACAGTTCCACAAGAAAATATTTCCAGAATATAATTAGCCTCCTTTTCACTTAAATGACTGTCTCTGTCCATGGTCAATGCAGGAAAAGGACCAAATCAGAGCTTATTTAAGGTTTCAGCACAATAGGTAATCAGAAAGGCCTTCATTCAGCCCAAAGAAATCAAGCATGTGATTCAATGAAGTCTAGCAGAATTAACAATGAGACTTAGAATTTATTATGGAACACAGGTACTTTTTAGTACTAGCTGAATTTGATATTCATAATATGAGTTATTACTTACATTTGGTGATTAGTATATTAGAGATAAATTGGTATGATTGCAAAAGTATTCCATTCATTTATAATTCACCCAAATGAATTTAAAAACACTTCAGAAGTGCTTCTGATGAGAGTAAAGAAATGGATGCAATGATCAGAGGGTTAACTAAGGTCATCCCTGCATTTCTTTTATTAGTCTACATCATATGGAACAAGCACAACATAAGCTGAAGCCATTCTCCCTTACATTTTTTCATCAACAGTTCAGAAGCTTCCCCCTCTGTAACGAAAGCTGCTGGGCTGGAATGCAATGTGATTTGCTTGTGATAGAGATCCTACTGTCTAATGAAATGGTGAAACAACCTACCAGATTGAAGGGAAAAAAAAAAAAAGAATGCAAACAATAGAAACAATAGTAATGCCAAGCTATTAAAAAAGAAGGCAAATTAAAAAAACAAACAAACAAACAAACCCCAACAAAAATGGAAATGAACACTCAATTTGACTAACAGTCTCTATTTTTCTGCATTTTCATACAAGTATATAGGAAGGTAATAAATTCCATTGTAGAGATTTGGGGAGAAGGAGTCTTTGAAAGGTTGAAATAAAGGAGATTTAATGCCAAATTTTAAAAGATCTGTAAGTAGTAGTGGGAATTTGCAGAACGTTTTCTGATAAATCCAGCGATATTTAAGAATCTGAAGTCCGAATCCAGCATGCATTTGAAAGACAGCTCACATACTAAAAGATAAGCATCTACCACATACTTTGACACGTTGGGATCTGTAATTCCACTAGTTAAGCACCTGTAGCTGAGGAAACTGCTGATATGGTACTCTCCTGATAGAAGTGCTACAGCTGCTACCAGATGCTAGATGTGGCTACCATGTACCTTGCTGTAAAATAATGAGATTTAATAAACGAAGTCTATTTATCAAGACATCAGGCAGAAGAGTGAGGTGTAAAAATGGAAGACAGAAAAAAACCCCTTGTGGATATGAGATACGACTATATGTTGAAAGTTACTCTTTCAAATCTCATTAATTATGGAATAATTATGGAACAAATATTTGCCATTATAGAAAGACATAAACAATGAAATAATTTTAAGATGTGAAAGTCACTGACCTTTTTCTTGATGAGCTTTGGCTTTCTCTACTTTTTTTTTTTTTAATAAAATTTAAGTCTTTTCAGACTATTAGTCAAGAACATGCAATAGCGAAAACACAACATGAAGGAGAAAGAGAACATACATCAATCAAACGTCTCTCCCTTATCCGCTCAGGTAGGCAGAGCTGCTCTTGTCCACTGAGGATAGCAGGCTGATGACAAACTGATGAAAGATAATATACCTGCTTATTTGTTTGTTTACTTTTCCTTAGTAAGTAAAAAAACCTGTACCAATGCCAGAAGACACGTTTTGTTATGAGTTCATAAATACTAGGAATCCTGAGAGGACTTAGAAAAAAGTTTTTTACAGAAAGGGTAATAAAGTATTGGAATAGTCTACCTGGGGAGGTGGTGGATTCACCACCTCTGGATGTATTTAAGAAAAGACTGGATGTGGCACTTGATGCCATGGTTTAGTTGAGGTTAAGGTTGGGTTGGACTTGATGAACCTGGAGGTCTCTTCCAACCTAATGATTCTGTGTGTGTGTGATCCTGTCAAACACCAAAAACGTTCACTAGATTGGGGCTTGAAAGCCAAACCTTCTTCAAGAAGCCTGGTATTAAGCTTCAAGCAACTCAGTAGCTTTGGGAATTCCTAGCAGAAACAATTCAGATCTTCTGATCCCAGTGAATACACCAATGGGAGAAAAATAATATCAGATGTCTTGAGTACTGGGCTACATTCTCACTTGCAATACATTGGATCAATACGATAGTTTAAAGTTTTCAATGCATATATGTAGTAGCTCTAATGAGACCTTTAAGTAAAGATGATCCAAATCCATTAAAAAACAGCCAACAGAGTCAATTCAGACTGGTACTACTGAGATTGAATCTTGAAACAATCTCAATGGTCTTTATCAAACTCTCTATGAAAAACAGAAACAGATTTTAAAGGAAAGCAAACTCTCTTTGGATAGCACATCAAGCCAAACCAAATTGTTGTATCTATGGATACCAGATGGAATAAAAAGGAATCTGGGTCAATTCTCCCCACTCTGTGCATTTCAAGTTAAATTATTTTTTAATTTGCATTATATTACATTACAAATTTGAGATAAACCACTTAGCCTAAATATTACAAAGAAGCAGTAACTGATACATAATTTTTTACTAATAAGTCACCACTAAAGTCTGCTGCTAAAAAATGTAAGCCCCCAAATCTAAGTAACATTACCTTTTCTCCTTCTGTAGTTACCTTCTTGGAAGAAAACTGACATGGTTATCTCCCGGACTGTTAAAATTAATCATGCTAATGAGAAAAGAACCTAATGACCAGTTTGGGTGAAAAGCATTAGACAAGGAAAATGGTCTGGAAAAGTTCAGGCACCAGAGATATCAATCCAATGCTTTGGAAAGTAAGTAGATAAAAAAGTTTGGAGATCAGGAAAAATGCCCAGAAAACACAATTCTTTGTTAACACATATTCTGCACAGTGTATATGCTGCCTAATACTGGCAGAGTACTTTACATAATCTGCATTTGCAAACAGTCCAGGGAAACTTGCAGGTTACACACAGATCATTTGCATCACATCCCTTCTGACTGCAATTATTCTGCTCGTTCTTTCTTTCTGCCACCTGTAGGTGGCCACCATCAGCTACACTTATCAAATATCTCATTAGCAGGGTTTTCAATACTGTCATATCCAGATAATTAGCAATTTATTTAAATAACCAATTTCTGTGGAAATAATTGCCGTGGAATGCCCTGAACCTACTTTTTATAAACTATAATAAAAGTGTTAAGATAATCCCTGACATTTGCAAATGCCATTAGTTCACCTTTCCTTTTGATAGTGCTATGGCATTATGTTTAAACAATTACCTGATAACGCGGCAGTTTAATGAAACAGTGTAGCAGACACATCCTTCAAAATGACCACAGAGTGCATTTATATGCAGAAGAAAACCCAATGAACAGACGTGTTTAGAGAGAAAGACTATCCACAGTTGTTACGAGGTCTGCAAATGGGACACACAGTGTTTAGTGCACTAAAAAATACAGGAAGTTCCCAGAAAGCAAGAACAGGATGGACCTTGCCACAGCTTAAATATTGCAAGCCCAGCACTTCTCAAGATCCAGAGATTACTCTTCTTACTAATCCCTATCTATTTCCCTGCCTGGTCAGCTCTTCAGTCCATTATTACTCATTAATAGCCAAAACTATTACTCATTTTCCAAAATCCCTAACAATAATGTACTATTTACTCAGGCTCTGGCTATTTCCAACCAAAAATTTTAGTTATTCATGTACCATTGGAGAATTTGAGGGAATAGACCTTTTATGGAATACCTCTACATCAGACAGACTACACCTTCAAACCAAAGTTCTGATGGGCAATGCACCAACTCTACCAAATCAATGGCAAAGGTTCTGCTGACTACAGAGAAGTCAGGACTTTGTCACAAGACTTTAGAATAAAGTTAATGATTCTGCAGATTTGAAACAACTTCTATCCAACCCTGCTATAGCAGGCTCTTGAAACCATATCAACTGACAAGATTTTTGTCAGCATATTATGACTATCTTGATACACTGATAGTGTATCAATAGTTCTTCTGGTAACTATTGACCCTTCCTCTTAATTTCAAAGCTTACATCAGATATGATTCTGTTTCTGATACATCAAAATTGAACCCAACCTCTGAGTGGAAAAAAAGAGGCCATAATTTTGCTTCATACTTCCTTTTAAAAAAATTGTACTCAAATAGGAAAAAAAAAAAGCTTGAAATTCTATAATCACAGAGAAAAATCAGTGTCCTTTTTAGGATTTAATTTTATCATTTTTGAAAAAATAAAAATGCTTATTTATGCTATTTCAGCTAAAAAGTCATAAAATCACCAGAGTTCTCATTTAATAAATGTTTAGTACCCATTGGAGAATTCTCTCAATTAAAAAAAGGCTAGAATCAGAGAAAGAGAGAGGGAAAAATTAAATTTTTCTTATCTGTAAATATTATTTATCCATGGAGACCTGGAGGAATTTTCACGCATATCAAACTTCAGTAGAAAAAAACAAGAGGACAGATACAAATTGTTTCATGAATGCTGCAAGAAGTGGTGAAACACTTCCTAACAAAGTAATTTTCTCACTGAAAACTACATATTCACTAAAAGTCGATACTTCTGGTTGTCAGCATGAAACCTAGAAAGCATTTTCTGTTGCAATTCATGAAACGTTCATTATTTAATTTCACTCATGGTTTCTACTTTGGTTTCACCTGGAGCCAGAAACTGTCCAACAGAATGCTTTCCATGTTCTTTGGCAGGCTCAGGAAGCCCTTTCTTTGCCTCGACTGCCTTGCTCCTGCTGCCCACCATGACCTGGAGCCCAAGTCAGCTGCTCCAGGGTGGTGGGGCTGGTGCTGCTGCAGGTCTGGCACCTTGGGCACTGCAACTCTCCCCTAGCCAGGAGAAACCTTGCCTGCTACCCAGAGAGTGCCAGTGCTAATCAATAAAACAAATAATGATACAACAGTAAGAAAAGGTAATAAAACAGTGCTAATAGTTAGGGCAAGCTCGCAACATAATACAAGGAAAAGGACACGTGAATAGGACCAGCATAAGAGCCAATCAACAGCCCATTTAGAAAATACTGCCCAGTTACCAGATAAGATCACTGCAGCCATCACAAAGGGACAAATGAGTTCCTGCCAAATTCTTCCCCTCAAAACATGTGAGTAGTTCACTTTATCGTGAGGTATGTCTTGCTGCCCTTTTACTCCAATGCAGAGACTGACATTTAACCTGAAGTGTGGTAGAAATGGTTCTGGCTATTTAGAGATTAGTTCAAAGGCAACCTTGCCTCTGTCAGCCTCAGCAGTGCTACCTTTGTTTGAGCTGGTTTTAATCTCCATAACAACTACCATGGTCAACATGACCCTGGAACCAGAACGTGTGTGTATGCCCACACATCCGTGCCAGTGCTTTAGCACGTACATAATTCTAACTGCAAAAAGGCAATTTAGTATAGGTAAGGACACACTGGAAGAAACATCACTGCCTGCTGAGCAGGGAATTGAGGTTCCTACATTGCATTTAAAAAGCCAAAATTACTGAAAAATGCAGTACAACAACTTTTCAGGTCATTTACAAAACCTGACTCATACCTTGTACTGTTTAATAACCACTTGCCTAAGAAGTCTATCATAGAAAAGGAAACAGAACTTCAGAAACTACAGCAAACGAAAGAAACCAGGTCTAGATAACTAGAAAGCTCAGACAAAGTATTTCTTTCTTGCTTTAAATAACTCAAGTTAATCATTGTCCTGTTTTGAGGTTTATCTATTTTACTGTCAATCCCTCTATTTTATCTGTCTCATTCAGTTACTGTTATCTAGTAATAAAGAATTTTGTGTACCAGTATATTTAGATCTATTTATAGATACATAGATTTATTAAAAATACATCACAAACACAAGTTTTTGTGAAACAAAAGACTCAATTTGAGTAGAAAACACTGTATTTTCCTGTGTATTAGTGTCTATATACACATCTACCATATTATTATTATTACATATCCATATAATCTGTGTGAGTATATATATACACACACACTCAGTAGATGTATTTCCATATTCACATATACATAAAACAGTGGATGACACGTCCCCTGATAAAACCTGTTATTTCAACACTTCAAGTGAAAAGTGTTAAAATAAATGGCTCATCACATACAATGTGTTAAAATAAATGTTTATTTCAACACTATGTGTATCATAGCCATTTATTTCAACACTTCTCATTTCTCAAGACTCACACAACCAAGAGTAGGAGAACTGATAGATATACCTAAGGTAGCTGAAGCACACAGCCCTACTCTGCTCACCATAGGATGAGTAGGAAGTTACTTGACACGTTTTTTCCTCCCAGCAATAAATGTAAACTCCCTACCTTGACTGTTCGTGGGGATCTGCATGTGTCTGTAAGCTGGTGGGCTGTGTCATCATTTGGAAAGAAGGGCCATACCAGAGTCTTCTGAGATATTTGGGAAGCAGGCTGCTGCTACCAGGGTACGGTTCGAAAAATAAGCAAAGCATGGGGGCTTTGGAGAATTTCACTTTTCTGTTTCTGACTCTGACACAAAAGCATCTGGGCAGACAAAGCTTTACGTGATCAAGAGCAAAACCTAGAGCTGTTCATACTGAGGGCTAGATGGGATGTGATTTTTGCAGGACCAGTTCTAATCTGGTGATCAAATGATGAGTTAGAGAACATCTGGGTTCTCGCTCTACCCGCAGAAAACAGTTTATTGTGAGGATTCTTCAGCTCAAGACTTGCCTTATTAATTTTAATACAGAACCTGATGGGTCTTTGGAGCAGCAATCTTCCCTCTTTAGGTAGTTTCCAAAGTACAAATACAGTCATTGAGAGCTTCCTGTTGGTGCATTTAGATTAGTGTCAGCAGCTGAACTTGCTGCTACAAGCTGAGCTCAGACCTTACATTATAGGGCAGTGTTGGCTAGCATTAGTTTCTTTCTCTGCTTTATTTTGTGTGGAAAGCACAAGAAGCTCCCATTTTCTGGTAGCTCCCACTGGAGCCAGAGGGCACTATGCCTTTAGAGATCTGTCTCTAAGGGACAGAGGCAGGATGAGGATGAAGAAATTTAAATAATGCACAAAATATCCACAAAACCTCCACAAACCTTGAGTTCTCTCTGAGCAATATTTACCACTAACTTGCCTGTAATGTTTTCTTACAGCTTTCCTCCTTTGAAAAAATTTAAAAGCATGATTAAAGATTGTCTAGGCCATGGCAAGACAGTGTGGCCTTAAGAAGATAAACACTTGGAGGGCCATTCTCTTTTCTTTTTCTTGTACTTTTTCTCCTCTGACATTGCAGATCTGCTGGCTGGAATGGACAGAGCACAAACCCACACAACAAACTAATGAAAGGTCAGTGAAGACTTTGCAACTAGCATGCCCTATCAGAAGACTGCTTTGCACCCAGACAATGAAAAAATGAGACCACAGTTTCATCAACTCACAAATAAATTCACTGCCTCGAGCCAAGCCATTTCACAGTGCTAGTTGCCTATATTCAAACAGTAAAACTATTTTCCCCCCGTCACTTTTGTCAGACAAAACACTACAACCATTTTGTAGTAGAATAGTACACAATGCAATTAAAGTTTTCCAGAAAAGGCCCACAATGTTTTCAGCTTTTCATTTTCTTCAGATGTGATTAGTTCCAGAAAGAGCAGGTATCATCAGTCCTTTGTAGGCACTGTAGGTTATAAGATTGGTCCTCAGAAGTTGGCAACACATAATAAAAGCGCTTTATTCATAAACATCAATCAGTTTCAACAATGGCAGCTGCTCACAGAATGGAAATATTCAGCTAATAACTGCTGTAGACATTAAAACACTGTATGACAGATATGTAATGCGCATTACACAAGAACACTTTCTTATAATTACAGTTTCATAACTAGGTACATAAGTTTCTAAATATTAAGTTCCTTACACTTTGATTTTTTTAGGGCATATATTAAAAAAAGCCTCTTCCCCCTGAGGGTGCATGCGCATTGGAACAAGCTCCACAGGGCAGTGGTCACAGCACCAGCTTGACAGGGCTCCAGAAGCATTTGCAAAATACCCCATGGCACATGGTGCTGTGCAGGGCTATGAGCTGGACTTGATGATCCTTGGGGGTTCCCTCCAACTCAGCATATTCCGTGATATTTTTTAAAATGAAATTTACGGGACAACCCTTAGTTTTCCATGAATGAAAAAGACTCCCCCTTAGAGAGGTGATACCTTGGATTTGGTTGAGGCCTTAGATGTGCAAGAGTGACAATTTTATATTTTGTTTTTCTTTCTTTTTTATAACCTTCAGAATTATAGGAAATTTCATGCCGTTTCTTTAGCTGAGAACATACAGAATGCTGAAGAGTCAGTGCTGTAATGGAAAGCAAAATAATTGCTTGTCCATGCTGTGTAAACTATTTGTGGAATAAAGGAAGCCCAAACCCTATTTGCAGAGGCCTTTACTAGCTCTGGATATATTACTGAGGGTTGGTAATTAAAACATGGTTATATCAGTCCTGCTTGCGACCAGTCACACAACTCAGCGTTGATTTCAAGAAGAAATTATACCCATATCATAACTCTACTTTCTGCATTAATAAAAAATAACAGCATTAATAGGCCTAAATATTCATTTGTTTGATGTATTCAGAGCAACAGAAGGGGGTGCAAGGGAATTTAGTGTATTGCTCTGTCAGATCACTTTAATTATCCAATGAGGGTAGCTCAGAGGGTGAGTAAAGGACTTAATTGATGTACTTACTCATCCCCTCAGCTTCCACTGAAGAAAAATGGTAGCAACACAACTCCTAAACTGCATTTGTTGGTCTTCAGTGATCAAAGTAAAGGCCAATTAACCGAAAGCCAGGGCCCACAAAGCATTTGTTGATTTTAAATAGTGATCAGAACACACACTGCTACTGCTAAACACACACCGGCAGTGTCTGGCACTTACACAGGGCCTTCTAGGAGAGGATGTCCAAATGCTGTACAAAAGTATAATATTTTTATCTCCCAGAATAAAAAGACTGCAAGGGGAGGCCTGGAAATGTGCATAAAGAGAGCAATTCCACCTGAGCAGAAGAGGCAGTAGTTGGCCCTCCTGGTCACAAATCCCTCATCCCTTGTCCCAGAATGTCCTCCTACCCTTTTCTCTAAAACTGTTCATAATTTAAAGGATAACTTTTTAGAAGTATGCTTTGCAAATCAACATAAGCAGTCGCCTCTCAGAAGTAAATTACACACTAATGTGCCAAGCACCTTATTCTGCGTGTTTTCATGGATGAAGTATTATGCCCATTCACACCACAGCCTCAAGCATGGAAATGATAGGGATTCACATATGCATACAGGACTGTAGTTGACTTTTGCTGTCACCCATAAAGGAATTTTCTACTTCCTTCCTGTTTTTCCCTAAGGGAAAAGAAAACGTATCTGATTCACTGTGGAGGCAGTATCTTTGGGCAACACTGTGTTGCTTCTGGGTTTTCTTGGTTACGTAGAATTCTTAGGAATTCTGAAGGTTATTTTAGGCAATCAATGTACATACCAAAGTGAAGACATCCCATTTGCATGAGCTATCACTGACATAAAACTGCGTATGGAAAACTCCAAGAGGAGGACTCACAAAAGCATAAATGTTCTGCGTGAAACTCTAACACATCTGTTCAGCACTGGAAAGCCTGCATTTAAGTCCAAAGCACTAGAAAGCCAAGACAAGTGCATTTTTGGAATCAAAACAAATGATGGTAATTTAAGAAAATACTACGAAGCACACAAAGGCTGTACAATGCCATATGTTGCACAATGCATCTGGTAATCAATTTAATGTATGTGCCAAGTTTACTAGAAGCCCAAATTGGCTTAAGTTCTTTTCTCAGAAATTCAAAAAGTAAACTAAAAGCATTAAAAACATGGTGCTTTTACAATTAGTAAAAAAGTGGATTTTTCTTTTTACCTACAGAACACACAAAAAAATCATCTCCTAAATTACCTCCCATAATGAATACATGCCTGAACTTCACTTTTGATCAATAGCTTTCATAGACCCACAGTTTTAGGACATGCTTTGTTCTACAGTTTAAAAGATAAATGTGATTTTAAAATTATTTTATGCTCAATGTTTACTTCTTGCTTGTAGGTTTGAAATCATGTAGGTTTTATGCTGTCATTTGTGATTCTATACACAATACAGTACTGAAGATGTCATCAAACACAGATGTATAACCAACCTTGCAAGTACCATGGTCCTAAATCAAATACAAATCCACAGTTACAGTTTTAAAAATACAGCAGAAATCTCTAATTCAAGTGGACAGTATCACCTATAAAGCCAAAATAAATTGTGTAGGATAATAGTTTCCAGACTTGGGTTACAGTGTCAATGCAGAGTCTTGAGCTGTGCTAACTCACCAAGCTTGATCTTGCTTGCCAGAGCATGCTTGTCAATATTTAGCTCCCAGGGAGCATGTCACGAATCTTTACAAAAACTAGCATAAATACAAAATACTATAGCAGCTGCTGTGATCCTTTTTCTAACACTGAGATTAAATTGCTGAAATTTGTTTTGCGCTTTTTAAACCAGAAGATGTGTGCCATATACCTACGGTAACAAGAATGTGAGAAACAGCATTAAGGGATTTTGATGCTGTTATTAGGGCTTTTAAAATACATAAAAACAACAGATGCTTACATTAACTGATTGGAAGATATTTTAATGCCAAGCTTAAAAATATCACTTTCTCCTGTAACATCAGATTAGAAAATGGACTGGGATAAAATAACATACACCTGCATTTTCAAAAAGAGAAATCTAATCTGCACCAGTAAACCCTGAACCATTTCCTTGCCTAACCACTGGGATTTCACCACAAAATGTAGGTGCACGCTGCCTTGGGCATTTGACAGCAGTACATATACTAATATGTAAGAAATATACTCACCTCAAATTTCGCATGCATCAATGGAGCGAGAAAGGAATCCACCTCTGAGAATGCCTGATGCCTTACAGGGATGAGGGGAATGCCTAGGAGTCTCCTAGTGAAGTGCCTGATGCTTAGGGGACAACCCTCAGCTGTACTTGGTTAGCGCCTCTGCTTCCATCTGCCCTGCTCTCTGAGCTCGGCCTCTCTGGGCCAGCCCCAGAGGACTCTCAGACACAGACACGTCGGGGCAGTGGCACAGCTCAGGAAGGCAATGCAGGTAGCACAGGCAGAAGACAGCACCACTTGCTGCCTGCCTTCTGTGCTAACCTTTGGCTCAGTGCATCTCATTTTTCAGAAACAGAAAGGAATAGCAAAGGACAGTGGAGGCAGCCCTGGAAAAGACTAAGTTTAGCAAAGAGATTAATAGTGACTTTTTTTCAGGACCCTTTTACACTATCTGACTCCAACAGTAAGCTGGGGATGTCCCGAGAGCTGTAAAATATTAAGCTTGAAATAAAAGAAAAATAAACACATTGGAAAGAAATCTGTGTGCCAGCCCCACACAGAAGAGAACTCCATACTAAAACGCCCCAAAAGAAGATGGAGCAAGCCTCCCTACATCTGGCAAGGTTTATGTCCTTTGGAGAACTGATCATCTAGAGTGTTTTTATAAACAAAGATGCAAACAACCTCTCTGTTATACCAATAAATCAGAATGCACCACATAGTAGACCTTTTCCTAATATTTCTTGAGAAAGTAAGTTGCCACCAGATTTTCCTTGGAAGTCTGAATTCTTCAAATCCCACCTTCAGTAAGTTCTGAAGACACATATAAACAAGAACACATTCTTGTAAGTATTGTTTGGCAGTACCTTCTCTGCAAGTGCACAAAATTTATCAGTGCCTAGAATGAGAAGATTTCTCTGAGTACTCACTATTGAAAGATAAGCAGCTCTTGAGTGGGCATATGTCCAGAAACTGGTGAAAACACTGCCAATTCTGGGGTACTCAAACAGGTGAGCAGCTGACATGGCCCTAACAGTGTACGCAGAGCGACAGCTGACAGGATTAAGATAAGCTCAGCACGGTCAAAATATGGACTGGAATAACCATACGTTCTTTTGGAAACCAACAGGTCGCTCAATAGGGTCATGAAACATTTGTGAACGGACAGACACTACTGTAACACAGTTAGCTATGTCCTCACTGATGCCTGCTTGCAAAAACCACACAGCTTTCTCCTAATTTTGAGCAGCCCATAACAAGTTTCTTTGCAGCATCAGCCTTACCTCGCTGCTGAGTCAGGTGTGGTACCACACATTCTACAGACAGACCTCATGCCATTAAAAACACTCTCCATGTATCTGAAATTAATTTCTCATTCTGTAACACTGGGACACTGTACTCAACAGTTCTCCCTCGGCTCTCACTTAACCCAAATAACAGTGGCTCAATCCCTGACTGTGAGTGTCTTCTGGGATTTAAATGGAATTTAGGGAAGATGGTTACACAGTGCATGTTAATAGGAAAGACAACTTCAATTACCCAGCAATGCAGAAACTGCAAATTGATCATAAACTGGAAAACTGAATTCCTATAGCACATTCCCTGAAAGATTTTATAGGATATGTTTGTATATCCTGTATGTGAGCAGGACATTTATACAGCTCATTGTATACAATGAGGTGCTTACAAGAAAAGGCACATTAAAATGCAGATTCCCTAGCTGACTACTATATAATAGATGCATTATTTTGAAAGGTTAAAAAAAATGTTCTGATGGTTGTGAAATACATTTATAAATGCTTCTGGCAATCATTCACTAGGGATGAAGTGATGCCCAGTGAAATACAAGCCCAGGATCTACCCAGTTAAACAAATCTGCTCTATTTTGTCTTCTGTATTTTATGTGTGAAGTTGGCATTAGGATTTATTCCTTATTCAAGCAGCATACTAAAAAATACAGAATGTTAGCAGGATATAGGTGAATAAAAATGTATTCCCTGGTGAGATCATAATAAATCATAGCTAACCAATGGTTGAACTTTTCAAGGTTACATAGATGCAGGACAGCAGCACTAATGAGTTAAGTACATCCATCTCGTGCTGATTGGTGTAAATCAATGCCTTGGGTTTAACTTTGTTCCAAGTTCCATAATTTTTTTTTTCTATTTTTTCTCTAAACCCCCATATCTGATTGTCAAAATATCCTGCAACAGGACTACTCACAGCAAGCACACCTCCATGTAACTGTGAAACCCTCTCTTCAAGACACTTTGTGACGCATTTCTAATACACATCAGTCAAGCACTTTGCAGGTGGTGGGAATGGTGAGAGCCTCAACATCCTCACAGAGATGCATGAGCTGTTGAAGCCACCGAGGCTACTGATCCAGAGGGAGGAGCTCACACAATAGAGAAGTTAGGGTGTTTTGTCAGCAGTGGTAGGATTCTCACAGTGATGGGAGAAGACAGTAGTCAGTCGGCCTATTCTGCAAGCACAGCCATCCCACAGAGAGAAGAAAGAACAGGAAGTTCTAGGCTAGTAAATGTTAAATAAAAAGTCATTCTCCTAATTATTTGTTGGGTCCTATTTTGATCTGTAAATGTGATACATTTTTTTTACACAAATGCGAAAATGTGTTTATTCTGCACATGAGAATATGCCCTCCACATAAGATGGCTCTACAGAAAATATACGCCACTTGGTGACTAGAGCAAATCAATATGCAAAGTAATACTGAAAAAATTAACATGCTTGAGATGCACCAGGTCAAACTAAGGGGTTTTAACCTATACTGATACAATTGTTACTCAGAATTGTTATGATTCTTGGTTTGGTTTGGTTGTTTTTATGAGGGGGGAAATTATAATTACAGCTTCTGCTCTGAGTGACAGGAACACTTTATATTTTCTACAGAAGGAACTTTTCTCATTGCTCACTCTTAAGTACCAGCTGTACCACAAACCCTGCTGTTGATTCGGGTATGGAATAACAAGTCAGCAGGAAAGATAATTATGGGCCCCATACATATAACAACAGGGACCTTGTAACATTAAGAGGAAATCATATCAATTGGGACCCTATTTCCTTTGTCAGGTCTTTCCTATGCCTTCTACACTAAAGCTCCTTAAAGTTTCATAACAACTATACAGGTTTTAATCCACCACATACCTACACTGCAACAAAGCTTTGTAGACCTACAAGCCTACTTGAACACCGCCACCTGGAGCCATTTTCTTTGTGCTCCAGTCCATGACCACACGCGTACCCACTTGTTCTGGAATGACAGAATGTACATGTGCATCCCCTGCACACTGAGAGAGGAAAGCCTGGCCCAACTCTAACTTAGTGATCGCCAGAGAAAGGTCAGCAGCCAGAGCGACCCTTCCAACCAGGCACTGGGACAGTACAGGGCACAGAGTTCTCTCAGTTCAGACACACTTCTGTAGTCAGTAGTAGCCTTTCAGTGGTAGGAAAGGCTGGAGAGTTATACTGCATGCCATCACAGTCTCTAGACCTCATTCAAGCATCATTTTGAAGTCAAAAGAAATTTTGACTTCATTGTGACTATCCATGGAGAGAGGTGAGCAAGACCAAGACATACTGAGACCGAATGGCAAACTAACCTAGCAGTAGACTTCATCACAGTTTTTCGTGATTTTTATTATTTTAATTAATGTCCATTTGAAAATTTTGACAGTATTTTCATTCCTGTGTTAGAATAAAGTGGAAAGTACTTAAATGCCAAGTACTTTCCAAATAAATAATTCATAAGAGACTGAAGGTAGTTAAATTACCTCTGAAATCAATTGTAGCAATCTTCTTAAAACAGAAATATTTCAGTTTTAAACACAATAACCTCCAAAAGACATGACACAAAAATACTCTGAGAGATTTTGGTTTTGATGTGTCTTTGCTTAAAATTAGAAGAGGTGACCACAAGAGAAAGACACCTTTTCCCCAGACCTGACAGACATGGAAAGACAATCAACTCGTGCTGACAAAGCCACCACCACCACTGGGTTTGATCTTGCCGATATTACCAAAATGAAAAATTTTCTGTTCCTGAGTGACTTAAACCTCCTTACCAGGTCATAGTTTACCTGTGGTACATTCACCTATACCCATTACTGTAATCAGGTTTAAATACAAGCCCCAGCTCTGCCAACCTGCTTTAAAACATTCTGACATCTCTTTTGCCTTTTCTATTCATTCCCATTCTTTGGTAATCAGACTGTGTCTTCAAGATGCTAACTATGAGAGCACTCATTACTTAATCATGTTAATCTATACCATTATATGAACAGATTTCCCACTTTATCTATCTGCACCCAGAACAAACCTTCCTGTTCTTTCTCCCGTGCCCTTTTCCTGCAATCTATACTACAGTGATTTTCTCTTATTTTTCTCATATTATGTCTGAGAAGAATTTATTATTTTATAGTAATTTCTATCTGACAGATGCTTTTGGTTGCCCTAAGTAAGCCTCCATAGCTTAACAGTTATCTGTTTATTAAAAACCCCAATCAACTGTGAAATGAATTATTTTAACTGTACATATTCTATATGAGCTCTGACATAAACAGTAAATCCAGAGTGTTCAACAGCAGCAGTTTAGAGATTAACCTAATTACAGGCTATTAAACCAGAAGAATATAGCCAATTGCATTTCTAGCAGCCTGCACAGAATAGCAACAGTTAATGATGATTTGATGGTTTTCTAGGACTTTGGAACAAATACTTGGCTTTTAGTCTGAGAGCAATGCTGGACATTCCTGTCTGATGCTTGGGGGATTCAGCCAACTAACAGATACATTTGGTGAAGAATCTCATTCTAGTCATGCCCTCCCTTCCTAATTTCCCTTTTCACTGTTTTGTCGTCTTTGCCTGTTCCTCAGGGAACCGAGTGATTGATAGCCTAATCCAATGACTGTATTACAGCTGCCTCAACTTGGACTCTTTTCCTTATCATTAGCAGTTAGCCTATGGTTAAATTCACAGCTCACTGCTTGGTACAGCCCCTGAGATTTAAGGGTCTGGCCTTTAGAAAATATTTAACATAAAATTGAAATCTTGACATACTGAGAATTCAGTTCTCTGCAAGGCTTCTTTAATTAATCCAATGTACTGTACCGTTGTTCTATATGAGGCTCTGACATGGTGAACTGTTACTGAAGCTCACAGAGATGTGTAATTCTAAATTAAACACTCACTTACCTACACTGCATTTGTTTCCCAAGTACATGTGCACGAATGTGAAAATTTAAATCCAATCTTTAAGAATAATAAACCACAAACCAATTACATTTACTTAAGAAGTAAAGTCTCTTCATTCATTTCAAGCTCAGAATGAGCTTTTTTCAAAGTAAGAGGAGGAGAGAACACAGCTTTGTTCAAATGCTCTATGTAAAGACTCCTCCTTCATTCCTTCTCCAGGACTCATTTAATCTTTTGGTGAATGAAATCAATTATGATCACTCTTAATCAACTACAAATGACACCTGTGCTAAAATTAAAGTGTTTTCTTTGTGGGAATGAAATTGGCTAGAAAATATTAAAAATGGAAAAAAATGCTTAGTTCTCTGACCTTATCTAGAGAATAATACTTATTTTTAAGTAGCTATAGGAAGGATGTAGACCTTGATCTATGCTGCAAACCTTTGCCCTACTTCCAGTCAGTCGATGAGCTGCAAGCCTCTATGAAAATGGCAGCTGAGTCCCAGATGAAAAATTATGCATCTCATAAACTGCTATTCTGCTGAAATGTCAAGCTATGGCAGGGCTGTACCTCAAGCTCAGCACTTGGCATTTTCCTTCTGTCTGCTTTGTTGCCATGAAGCAAACATGAACAGTGAGGATTTGTGTAGGGCAGGTAGCAGGCAAGCTCCCTGTCAAAAATCTATTATTAGGGCTCTGATCTCTCCTGCATAGACCAGTGACGGCAGTACACTAAGAGAAATCAGACTGCTGCAAGGACACGACAGAAAACAGAGGACTCTTTGTGAATCCTGACATAATATATGCAAATAAGGGCTTTTAATGGCTGAGCTACATTGAACAGGAATAATAAAACAAAATTAAAATTGTACTACGGCATATATTTGCTTTTCACCCCTTTCCACACTGTTTTATAAATATATGTTAATGTAAATAGTCTTTAACTCTTGGTAAATATTTATACTAAACAGGAGTGCCTATGCATACATACATTTTGTTTTGTTTCCAGTGATGGGCAGCTTTTTATTCATTTCTATTGACCAAAATCCACACTGCACTGTCACTGACAGAACTGTGATGAGTAAAGTGAATGCTCTTGGTTGGTTTTTTCACTTTTCTTTTAATGATGTGCCATCGAATTAAAATTAAAAGGCAGCCCTTATTATTATAACTTCAACTTTTTCTCTTTCAATATAATTCATACATTTCAGATTAGAATATATGCCTCTATTAATTATGTCAATATACATTTTAATTTAATAACTCCTGAAAAGCATTCCCTTAAATGTCACAATCGCTCTTGGACAGTGTTCTTCTGTAAAAACAGACCGCTCCACTAACTTCAAAAAGTAAGTAAAATTAACTGTCTCTGCTGGTTTCCAATAATTTACACATTCCTGCATTTAATGACTGAATCCACCACCTAGATATCCTCCTTCTGATATCCCTTGTGGGCAGCTGTGAAGTTATAACACTCAGCTTCCTGAATCTCTCTTTTCTGGAAAACAAGCACATGTACTCGCACATGCTGTACAATAAATTTATGCAAATAATGCCAAAGTACTACAGCACATAATAAATGGACAAAGCAATAACAGCACACAGACATCAGGTATTTGAACTGCTAGTGTAAAATACTGCAATATTTCTGAAACAAAGCATTAAAAGAATACATAGTGAGCGCACCATAGAGAGATTTGCTTTTAACCTAAGTTTTTGCTAAGTCCATTGTAAGGTTTTATAAATTCATCCCCTAAGGATTTGGCTTCCAGACAAAAACAAAGAAACAAACAGATGACAAAGAACAAAAAACCATGGAAATTCGAAGAGAAGCTCTGCTCTATTTTGCCTGCAATAGATATCCCATTGTGCTGCAATGTGATGTGTTTTATAAAACACATCTGGAATATGGAAACACAGTATGAAAGCTCATGGAAAAAAAACTTTCTTTTTTTTAAATTTTAAAATACATTTCAAGGAAAGAAATCTTAGAGAAGCATGCAGCTTCTGACAGTATATTAACATTTCTCTGAGAAACCTGGCAACTTGTTCTGGTAGCTATAAAATACCGAAATAAGCATTTTCAAAGTAATTTATACATATACAAACTAAACTATCTCTTTCAGAGCCAGAGGTCATTATTCCTTGTGAGGATAAAAAGCCCCACAATTAGCCTCTTTTTAATAAACAAAAAATAAATCTTGCAAATACTCAGCCCATGTATAGGAAGAATTCACAATCAAATCTCATCTATTCCACATTCTCAAACCTGAAATACTGCTAGATCCCTTCTAAAAGCTTCAAACTGAAAATCAAATGTCTCTAATGCTGCAAACACATGTAACAGTTCTACAGCTTGAAAAACAGTATCTGAATTTTAATATTTTTTTCTTTCATCATAAGTGCTTATTTCCTTAACCATATTTTGTATGGATTTCATTAGGACAACTATGCTTTTTGAGTAATGAGCAGTTCCTGTAAATTTATTTTTAAAAATGGATGAAGACTGGGGGATCTTCTGAACACAATGTCCTCTCAGTCAACAGGGCCACAAAAATCCGCAGGGCTACCATAGATTTTGGACTCATCCAATGTTCCGCAGTGCAATTTGGAAATTAATGTTCTTCAGAAAACAACAATATATCAAAATTAAAGTGAAAATTTTCCTGATTTTTTTTTTTCTCAGCAGGATGGAGGTAAAAGAAGAAGAAAAATCTGAGAGATTTTATAATGCTCAATATTTGTAGGGTAAACTTGGAATCCAGGGGGCCCAGCTATGACCTGGGCTCACACCTGGGATTTAAACCTGGCTCTCCCAAGTCAGGCTCATGTGCAGGTCAGCAGGCTGTGCTGGTATGAGTGTGTATCCTGTGAGAGCTGTTTCACTTTGTATTAATAATTCAATATTTGCAGGGAAGTGGAGAAGAGAGATACTAATCCTACAGTCTAGTAGTCAAACATCCACCTGGGATACTGGGATCCCTCCCTGTCAAAACCACCCAAGAAACAGGAGGGTAGGAAGGAGGAAACAGTGATGCCTCCTGCTGTTAAGTGATTTTCAGCTGATCAAATTAGATCAAAACAGGAAGGTCACTGTCCGAGCACTGGCTGGCAAGAAAACACTGACTGTGACAACTCAAAACTAAATGGGGGTTTGAAAGTAATCCCATTAAGTCTCTCCTTCTTTGAACAATTTAAAAAAAAAATTATTTAAAAAAAGAGAGACAAAAGTCTGTTTTCAAAACACCTGAGGATTTGGCAATGATGTTAATAAACTTTTTTTCTTATTATTTTTGTGTATGTTAGTTAAATCATAGGAAACTACCTATCATTTAGCAATTTAAGAGGAATTATAAAAAAAAAAAATCCTGCTTCAATGTCTCTCATTTAGAAAAATGAATAAAGAACCTCCTGCATACAGCTGCTTCTGCATGAGGCAGACAAGAAGAGAAGGGATGAAGAGGCCAATGGGAAATTTTATATGGAAAATATTTTTTCAGTTCATGGCCACGTAGGAGGACATTTTTGAACAATGGAGGATGGGGAGGTCTGTCAGTCAAAATATCGGGCAGCTGCTAGGCCAGGGTACTAACACATCCTTGTTATTTGCTCTTTGTTGGAAACTTTCATCAAACTCAGAGGAGGGAGTTTGCATTCCCCTGGAGAAGGCAACCTGCACTGCCCTAACAATCTGTGGGCATAGTGAATTTATAAATCCCTGAAGAACATTGGTCCTTTAAGAAACCAAGTTCTTGTCCCGCGACCTGGTCACTGCCAGCAGACAGACACTGGGCTGGGTAAGGCTGAGTGCCACCAGTGTTGAGTCAAGGTGCGTTTCCGACCTCACCAGGACTCCTGAGGGGACCCCGTGCTGAGACCTCCACAGGGCTGGGGCCAGCTCCCACCTCACCCACGGTCACACAGCAACACGAGTGTGGCACCCGGAAGGACAGGAGCTCCTGCCTCACTCTCTGTACCTCTGCGCCATGTGAGCATCACTGCTAGTCCAGAATATACATACATGGAAAAATCCAGAAAGCCTCATCCAGCTTGGCTGTGCGCTGTATCTGCCCTAGGTTTGTGCATGACAGAACAATGAACCAGCTGTGCTTTGGGAAAACACGCTGAAAACGAACCCGACTTACTGCTTCTATAATAGTGCTGTCTTTCGCTTCAAAAATTAATTCTCTCTTGAGAGGAATTATTTGAAAAAAACCAACAAAAACTTACTGACTCCATCAGATAATAAAATAAAACAAATTTACGCACATCAAAATAGAAACCCAATACGTTATGCTGTGAAGCGACTTTCATGCCAAGACCACAGAGCACTTCCCACCAAGCCTGTAGGCATGTAAGTGGTGTTCCTGCCATTCCACAGACAGGAGAAATAGAGCACGGAAAGGTCAAGTGTCTGGCTGCAGGCCACATGTCTCCGCCACGGCACAGCCAGAACAGAAGTATGGCCACCCTGCCCCTTGCTCTGACAAGATGACACGCTCTCCCACTTTTTTGTCTTCTTGTAAGCATGCTAGCTCTCCTGATTCAAAACTGCTTTCCTGCTTTTGGGAATTTGTATACTGCTAGACCTGACCACTGAGAAGAAAGTATTGCAACATGCTGCTGAGCTGTTGACTTTATTGGCTCTGCGGCTTTCTTTTGTGCAAGGAGTTGGGATTTGGACTCTTTCAAAACATTATAAATTGACAGCACTTCCAGTATTTTAAATATCTTTTAAATAAGCAATTTTGAGTCATTGGTAATGGTGCATCCTAAAATGTAATTTTCTCTCCCCTCTGATACATATAAAACTTCAGGAAAAAAATTATACTTACACACATACACACTAACACATATATAAATAAAATAAAGAAAGAACTTTCCCTTGGATCCATTTAGTAGTATAAACCACAGATGTGCTGGTACATCCTCACTTACAACTGGGCATGCAGGTACCACTGTAATTTACACTACATACGTGTTTCAAATTTGTGACATAGACACACTTCTCATAATGCAGCCATTTTATAGATTTTATTAGGCAGAATTATGGTAGGAAGGAATATTCACAAATTGCAACTTAAATGAGAAAATGTGAATGGTGTTACTTACATAAAATACTACTGCAATAGTTCTTTTATTAATTTTTAATGCACAGCACCCACTGTGACCTCCTTTATTCTTTTCCTGTCAACATGGCAGGCTAGAGAAATTGAAATGGGCTGTAGCTGTTCTCTTCTTGTTCCCCTCTTCCTCCCATTTTGCATAATATTAAAATATAACATCTTATTGGACTGTCACTGTGAAACCATTATGCGATAGGCATAATGATTTTTTTCAGACTGTTATCACTTTCTTACTTTTCAGCATTCTCTAAAAAATTCCAAATTCTATGTAGTTATCTAAGGCAATAATGCAATTTGCCACTGAATACACTCATCTGAATTAAAGTTTGTTTAAAAGTCATCTTTTGCTACATTTCCTATGGTTCTCTAAGGATAACACCAGTCACATGAAATAAAGCATATTTTTGCCTGTCTGGTCTCCTCTGATTACATTTTTGGGGTGAGGTAGGAGGCGGGTCCGATAGAATGGTGTTTGACTCAATCGGAAGGATGCTGTTACTTCTTTTATGTATATTTACTGCTGCCTCCATCACCAAGGAGACTAATCTCCATACCAGTAAAGCCAAGAAGCTCACAGTATTGTCTTTGCCAGGCCAAGTTTATGTTGTCACAGCAACAGAGTTCACAGGGTCAATAGATTAATACATTACCGTGCACCGGCACTGAACTGGAGTGTAAAAGTTTTGCAGCTGATTTGAAAATTAAATTGTGAAGCCGAACTTGAAAATATGGGCTACACAAGATATTCTTATATATCTTAAGAAATAGGCTACAAAAATATGCATATATTTGCCTAATACCGTCTATCATTTTTACCACAGTGGGAAGACGAGGAAACGACCTCTCTGGAAAAGGTGCACTTAGTAGGAAGGAGGGAGGAAGGCTGGAGATCGGGCTATGAAACATACACTGCATTTGGATTGTTGGTATTTCCCCCTGCGATGCCCTTTCATTAGCCTCTGTCTAACGTGGGGCCTGACAATTGTGACAGGATGAAAAATTTGAGGAAAAGCGAGGGTCACGAGGGAAGAGATTTCCTTCCCTCTCCAATGACCCTATCACAGTATTCTGATGCAGTGCTTTACCATTAAGGAAAGGGCAACCCAAGAGCCTTCACACTTAATCTGTTCCATCTGTCATGACTTAGAAACATTGACCAGCAGTGAGCTTTAAGGACTCAGTACGACTGCAGACATGATATTCTAGCCCACTACAAGGACCTCCTGATGTTTTGAAAGCCTCCAAGGAAGTACCATGCATCAAAAAGGGCAGCACCTACCTGACATGCCACCATATGTGGTCCTCAGTCCTCGACCAACTGCTGGCCAAGGTGTGCTGTCTGCTTTCAGTCCCATCAGCCCTGACACAGTGTTGGTGGCTGTAACACCATCTGCGCCACCTGTGAAAGAAAAGGTCAGTTGCTTGTTGTGAAATCATGTGTATAAGAACAAGAGAGGATAAAATACAATAGAAAACCTGTGAAACTGAAATAACTAGAAATTCAAATAACCAGCTGGAGAGCAACAGCAACGACCTGCAAGGGGATGCACAGAAAGGTCCTTACGACCGATCCTGGACTAATAAATTTAGCACTAGCTTCAAGACAGGCTGCATCAGCTGAAAGAGCTGTAAGGGCTATAAGACAGCATGTGGAAATGCTGGGGCTGACAGGCAGATCTCTGCCTTCAGCTGTGTGGGACAGAACCTGTACAGCAGTTATTCAACACCTGAAGGTACCCCAAAAGAGTGGCCATCTCCTCCAGGCTTCTGTGCAACAAGACAACAGAAGCAATGTGACAAAGAAACAATTACCGTGGTTCGAAATGATGGATTAATACACCTACTTGCAAATTTATTTGCCACCATCTTGTATTTTAAGCTCTAAAGAAAAAAACATATATACTTTCAAGTAGTGGATTTTTGTTTTCTAAGAACACACACATTTTCACTACTAAATATAGGAATAAGGAGATTTTCAGTGGTATGGTAAACATATAAATATGACAGGAGTAAAAGTGTGTAGGGAAACACTATGCAATTTATTGTTAACAGTCTAACGTGGTTCTCTTCATATATTGCTCTTTTCTAGATGCATGAACAAAATTAGGAAACCTTTGATAATTGTGCTTATTCTAAATACATCAAACAAAATATTTTCATATTAGTTTCTGTTGTTATTGATTATTCCAGCAACGTTCCTACCTTATGCCATGCAGCAAATTAGTAAATCTGCACTTGTGCACTGGAGTCACTCACCTTCCTGTGCAGCCATTGCAATTTTCACAATATCAGTGACATTTGGGGTCAGTTTGGCAAAGAAAGGAATGTGAACAGCTTGTCTAACCCAGCGACAGATGTTCCGTACCAGCTCTGGATCCTGTTCAAATAGGCCAGATAAATATAGAACATAATTAAAAGTAATATGAACAAAAGGTATATTAAGGAAATAGAAAACTTTGCTCTAAGTGGCTATGCTGCAATTTTGTGAAATTGCACATCAGAACTGAACTTCATCTCATTAGTTAACTAATTTCAGACACACCAAGTAACAGCAAATCCATTACAGACACGTTAGTTTGTGAAAAAAAGGATTTTTTTTTTCCCACAAGACAAAGATATCCCAAAATGTTCCCATCCCAGAGAGAGGAAAATACTATTTTGGATGAAAGAGACTACTTTACCCATTTATTTTAAAAATTACTTTCCAGTTTTAATGACTCGCTCGATGTAAGGTGCATTAGAAACAAGCAGTATCCTATAAAACAATGTGAAACTGAAGCATTGTCTGATCATGCCTTGATCAGAACAAGGATGAATCGAGGTTGCAGGGCTATCAGAATGCAATTCAGCATTTCTGAACTCTGAGAATAACATGGGATGGCCATAGTGTAAATGAAAGATCAAAATCTTCTCTGTTAAAGCCAGAAATTGAAATCTTCAATTGTTGGCTTTTCCTGATTTCCAGTCATTTACTTCTCTTATGGAATACATCTCACATAGACAGTAATCAACTACCCTTTCCACTGAGGACAGCTCAGTGGAACTAACACCTGCACCTGGCACATACAAGGGTTCTTGTTCAATGTAACTCTTGTTTTATTTTTCTGTGGGCAATTGACAATGCCCTTCAACAAGTACCTTAGAATTTGCAACACTGATGCATGTAGAACATGGCGCATGTTCTGGTTAAAACTGAATGGTGCCATTACAAGATTTAGCACAAGTATTACCTTTGGGTAGGTTAATCGGTGCTGCAGCAATTATTTACATTTACCAGGTCTTTATCACCCTCTCAGATAATTATATCTGTCATACATGAATAATCTTCTCCCATTTGGATATTGTAAAAACTCAGAGAGCTGCATTGCTATGCAGTAACTGAGAATGGGACGAGACTAGATGAAATTTAATTTAAAACAATCCAGTAGACACCAAGGTTGCCATCCTGGTGAACACACAGGAAATATCCCCTTGTTTTTCCTTTTTACACCAATGGTTAAATACAAACAAAAACCCCACAGGCTGTGTTACTAGCAAGTACACAGTGCTTGACATGAATAGTAAAATCCTAAGACTTAGCTCTGGCATCCCAATAGAAACAGTGATCTCCCGCCCTGAAATATGTATGAAACGCTGCACCGGCAGTATGAAAGTAGTTGCAGCTTTGATTTTCATTTCTGTTTTGAATTTCCTTGAGGCCCAATGCAGAAATGAGAGACCCTCTAGAAGACATGAATTGTATATCCTTTATGTTAATTCTTCTCCTTAGAAATCCTTGCAATAATGTTCAGGATGTTGGCACCACATAACTCATTATGCTGACTTCGTTGGGCTTACAGTGCTGCCATAAAAATTCTTACTCCAACACACACTAATGCCTTAAAAAATACAATCATTTTAAACCACATTGAATAACTTTCTGGGACACGACTTTCATAAAGCCCAATTTTCATCCTACCTAAGACAACTTAACTAGTTTGATTTTTGCAATAAACAATAATTGTTTGGTGGTTTCCCCTGAAAGTAAATAAAGGTCTTTATTTTTAATCAGTTCTACTTCCCCCACACACCAAGATTAATGCAATTAATGCAATGGAATGGTCTTCTGTTTCTTATGCTTGTTTAAATATCTGATTGCACAGAACATGATTAGAAAAAGCCCTTTTGAAAGGCTCATTTGTAGCAGCTTTGTAAAATTACCCAATTTTGGTCTCCATAAAATCACAGGTAAATTAATAAGAAAATAATTCAAAAATTCAAGTGAAGGAGGTAAAGTCTTTCATTCTATTTCAGTTAATATTCCAGGGGAAAAAAAGAGAAACATTTAGTGAGTAAACATCGAAAAGACAAAACAGAGGTTAAAACAGTGTTTTTGTTGCATAGTGAGACAATTACTGATAGAAATTGGAAAGGTGATGAATTTTATACAAAAAAAAAAAATAGAATGCCCATTAAATTTGACAATTCTGAACTGAAACAGCTATTTCTCAAGGTTATTTTTTCCCCCATAATGTTTTGTCCAATTAATTTGCATATTAAATAAAACTTGTGTGAAGATAATGCTGGCTAACTTTAAAAGATGTCGGTTTACCCTTGTGCCACACCCAAAAGCCACACCCACGTGATGCTTCCCTTTACAGTGCAAGTCCTACAAAGGAGTTGCACTGGAACATTCAGATGATCCATTCTTCCACCCTCCTCCTCTCCTCACTCTGCCTCCAGGCCCTCCTGCTCAGGCTTGTCCTGGTGCAGGAGCGAACATGGGACAGACCCCTCAGCCCACGCTCTCTCACGGGGAGGGCCCAGGGCTCACAGCCTCAGCGTCCTTGCTGCCAGAGGGATTGCTGTCATGAAGTCACTGCCTGAGAATACCAGAGCTTCTGTGCTCTGCAACAACTGATGTATTCGCAAAGAGGAATAATAATCTCACCTGGTTTTGTTTGCTTTTAATTCACATTTTGTTAATTTATAAATTTCGTAATTCCCTACTATATTTGCACTACAGACTTGGAAAAATGCATCCTAAGCAATCAGATAGTTGAAACCAAAAGATATTGATGTCACTGGATGGAAAACAGTGACATAGGAAATGAATAAACTACATTTGTATAATCCATGGGAAGTTCACTGGATGGTGTACAATCTTTCCATAGAAGCTTGTGTGCCTTTAGACTAAGACCGATTTGCAGAGGTCATACAAGAACACAATTATGAGAAACATTAAAGCGATTAGAAATAGAGAATTCACTTTTAAATGCAATCATTGACTAAAGAAATGCAGCTCAAAACATCAGATTTCTGAGAATATTAATTTGTCCCATTTAGCAAAGTTTTAAACTCTGGCACAAATTAAGCCAAGTGAGTAGCATGATAGTTTTGAAGAGGTATGCACAGGCTTCATTTTGCCGAATTCATTTGACTGATGGAGTACCTCCCACCTACTTGCATTTCTGAAAGACTGACCCCAATTCACAAATTTCTTTTTCCAATTCATTCTTGGATTTATAAAACATTCAAGATGAACATATAACTTGTGAAAGACTGAATCTTGAGGCCAGTAAATCACATTATAAAGCATACTGTCAGTGCTAATACAACATAAATATCTTTTTTACCCCAGTCTAAGTTTATGAAAGTGCCCGCAGCTTTTATTAATGATAAAGTGGTTGAGGAAGGCCCGCATAGTCAAGAAATATTTTCTAAAAGGCTTGATAAGTAAAATGCTACTAGCTGTAAAAACAGCTGGGCATTTCTATTCACAAAACCAACAATATGAACTAAATAAAATATTATTCTGCTTAATTTAGTAGAGGATTGTACTGCTTTTGGTTCAGCATCTACCATGTTGCTAAAACTTATCTTCTTTCATTACACATAACTGGGTTTGTTGGTTCTCTCATTAATAATGATTCAGGGTGATTGTAACAGAATGTGTAGCATGATTTTGCACTGTGTGTCAACCCGGAAGAATGAACAAACACTCCAATGGACTGTAACAGCCATTGCCAGCATTCTTTGTTTATCTGCTGTATTCTATTTTTTTTTTTTTTTTTTAAACAAACTCCGTCTAAATAAAAGCTTGGTAAAATTATCATTGGCTAAAACGTAATATTGATTCATGCACTGTACCTACAAGAATCTGATGGTAGTTTAATACCATATAAAGTCTCTTTTGGTATAAGCTGTACATCAGCGTGTCTTCTGTCTTCCTGTTAATCAAATAATGCTTGTTTATTCCAAAGGCACGGGAGATTTGAATGTTACAGGGGTTGTCTTTTTACTTCCCTAAGCAACCGTACAGAATCATTTTTCCTGAATATTCATTATAGCCTTGGGCTAAATGAAGCTTTTAATCCTAACTACTCATTGCCAATGGGTAGATATACTAGAGGAAAAACAACTATTCACCTTTTTTTTCTAAATGATCACATGATAAGCTTAACTACAACCATAACTATAAGTCCTCAGAAATTAAAGCAGCAAGTTGTCTACTGATTGCATTTGGCATCAGTAATGAGATGAATCCCCTGTCCTATCACCCCCAAGGCAGATACATCCTGCATGTTTAAAAAGCAGCGTGAAAATGCTTTGCACAGAGTAGGTCACCTCTCCTTGTGTGTCATGGAAAGAAACAAAACCATGATGAGATTACCATGGAAATGTCTGGCTGCAGATTTTTGGAAATTTTTATTGTGACCTATTTTCAGTATTTTTTCAGGGTCCTCATTTTTGCACTATCCTGTTACTGCACAATGTTCCAGCTTCATTCAGAACACCTCTCTGAGGTAGAGAATTGCTATTATACCTGTTCAATTAATGGAGAAAGGAGAGTCAGATAGTCTGAGTTGCACCTCCTACAACTCACCTTGCCTTGGTGCCCAGTTTTGCAAAAGTAATTTGCATAAGGACTTTAAAAGGTCTGTCTGGAAGAAAATCGCAGCTGATTCTGGACTACCTTAAACCATGAGATACTTTACACATTAGCACAGAAATATTTTTAATACTTGGATTTAAATAGATTTTCAGAGCATTTGAATTATGCAAAAGATAAAATTGCAACTACTTTAGGGTAACGAACATGTTTGTTAAACATGCAAATACTCCTTGGGAAGCACATGTGTGAGGGCACATACATACACCTGTGTGCATGTATATAGAGAGAGAACAAACAGCAGTCTGAAATGTAATAATAATAAAAAAAACCTGTTCAGAATTTTCCCCGAGAACTTCATAAGAGATTAACACTCAGTAGAGTACATTAGTTGATCTTGTCTAATTAGTACTACAGAAAACGAACCGTACCTTGCAATTTTCAGGCTGCCCCTAAGTAATGGTGGCGGTCCTGTCTCACTAAGAACAGGACAAGGACATGTACAATTATGGAAAGAATGAAAATGCAACTTTTCTCAGACAAAATCTTGATTTACATATGTATGAAGGCTTCATAACACAGACCTATTGGATTTATCACCACACCTCAGGTTAATAATTTGTGCTGGTCCATTATTCTGTGATCATGGGAGGTCCTAGAGGGCACAGAGTGTTGCAATATGCAGTAAGACCGTTCATGTAAAGTCCTTAAACCTCATCTATCACTGACTAAAACAACCTAAAAAACAGCTTCAGAAATTAAAATAGTTTCTCATATTTAATGCAAGAGTAAGTCTAATCTTCCTCATATATGTCAAATCTTTGGTGGCCACAAAACTATTCTGATGTATATCTGTTGCCTATGAGTTTTATGGCTAAATAATGCATTATGTCAGCATGTTTGCAATTTTAAATGATGATACTAAGTTACAGAGGACTTATTTTGCCTTTGTTATTAATTTAGCACATATGAAGCTGACATGAGATTTCTTTTATACAGCTAGGCAAGTGTCGGCAAGTGGCACCAAAAGTTGCTTATCAGCGCATCCTTCTCATGGCGGATTTTCTTTCTGTACTGGCTCTTCAGAAAGAAATCCTGTATTCCTGTTGTATCTATTAGCATTGGAGGAATTTTTTATATTAAACAATTTTCTACAGTTAACTTCTTATTCTGAGCAGTAGATAGATCTGTCAAAATAGCACCCATAGCTATGGGAAAAGGAGGGAGTGCTTTTATGATTACAAGAATGATGTAGCATAAGCATTCTCACTTTTTAGGTGAGAATTTGTAAAACTCAGCTTTTAAATTTAATACATGTACTACTCTCACTGTTTCATTCAACAGTAGTCTACTAGGGAAGAGTTAAACCTATCCTCAGTCAATTTGCTGTCTGATGGCCCATGAGGACTCAAATGCACCCTCATCTGAAAACAAGGAAGGAGAACAGGATCTTTCCCTATCTACTGGTAACCTCCATCCAGCAGGTCAACATTCTAGACCAACCTACTCTCCCTCTGAACATTACAAGTGGCACTACCTGCCACAACCTGCAGTGTGGAAAAGCAGGGGCAGGATGCATTTGGAGCAGCTTTAGAAAGTGAGTAATGATCTTTTCTACAGATCCCTCACATATTCAATCCTCTACCAGGTCAGTGTGTACCTATGGATCTGCATTTTTACAGAGATCCCATAAACTGAATGAGGACATACTAGCCTTGCAAGCTATTAGTTTAAATATATCTATCCCATATTTCTTTTCCAGATTAAATATAGATCCAGAAAACCATTAGAAAATCATAACCTAAAAACAAAAAAAAACCCCAAAACAACCAAAAAAGCCCAACTCTCTCTGTGATGAACTATTCCATTGCTATTCATTAAAGTATGAAGAAAAAGTAAAAGTATGGGAATTTCAGCTTAAAGCATTGCAAATCAGTATCTGTAGCCTTCGGCACATATATATATATGTGCGTGCGTGTATTTCACTATTTATCCTTTATATAGCTATCTCTTCTTCCTCCTTGGAGAGGCCCAACATTTTCTTCATAGAACTGTCTTGAAACCTACACAAAATTTCCACAGCACCTAAATACAGAATTACAGTCAATCACTATAGTAGGAGACGCCATTGCAGAATCCCATGGTTAATTTTACTGCCTTCTTACATCCTAGAAAGGAGCAGTTTAGGTTGGTCATTTGTCCCATTTCAAACTAAATTAAAGCTAACAATTTGTTTAAAGCCTGTCAAAATAAGGGAAGGATTTCCCAGGATAGAAGATGAATAACTCTCCGCTTCTCATCTGGAGTAAAAAATTCTTCCCCATTTCTCAAGAAATTTGACAGCTTTTGGTCAACATCTATTGACCGCAGCTGTCAAAAAGAAAGAAATGAAGCAGTTTAACCTAAGGCAGGAATAACAGTTTTCACAGTTGTATGTGAAGCTATCTATATATATTAGGAAAAATTAAAAAAAAAATGGCCTAAATTACATCAGAGGCTTTGGGTTAGCTTGGTCAGCTTCACAAAAACATAGCTGCTGGTTGAGAGCTTCTATCCCTCTAGCAAGAATCCATTATGTGATGTGATGTGAAACCAGCACCACACAATGAACCTTTAGAGATAATGATAGAATTCAGGACTCTTTTCCAGACAATACTGCAATGCTTTTTGGCATGAGATCCAAAGTGTACTAGTTTAGCCAAATAAAAAACCCCAACCTCCCAAAATTCAAAATCTCATTAAATATCTTCTATAAAATGGTACAGGAAAATCCCATTCAGGATAAAAATTCAAAACATCCAAACAGGAATAATTTCGTATTTTCTTCTGGGAGAATAAAAATGTTTCATTCCACTGAAGGCTTCAGCTTTTGTTAATTAACTTGCACTTTGAAACAAGAGGTCTTTTCAGTGTGAAGGGAGATTGTAGAGGTGGGGTTTTTGGAAGAACTTCGAAAAGATCAGACATTCAGAGGAGAAAAATTAAGCAAATTCCACATAGTTACCATTTAACTAAACTACCATAGCAACAATGTGCATTGTGACTATTGTTCACTGATTTAATTCAAGGACATACTTATTTTCTACTCTCTTACACAATTTAAAATGCTCCTCTCTTTAAAAAGTCTTTTGAAACAAGTCTACGGAGTAAACGAAGACATTTATATTTTTAAACCGAAAAGATATCATATGACTTACATTACTAAGCATGTCCTACTCGTGAAACAAGCACATTTTTGCTTACAAAATACTGCATATGAAGATGTAGAAGTATAGCTTGGAAAATTCCCATTCATTTTTGCCGACTACATTTATTCTTTTGGTTATAGATTTATCAATTAGGCAAAAACATTACCACTTGAAGACCATGTAAAGACCATATTTCTATCTTTAAATTTAATTTAAAAAACCAAAACCCAAACCTTATAGAGAGTCATGACTCCCAATTCATAGATGCTTTTGCCAAAGTAAAAATCTAAGTGAGAACTGAGAGACCTGACTGAACTTTCTTTTTCTTTTGGTAAGTTATAAGAACTAAAAAACTCCTGTCACTTAGCTCCATTCCTAGATACTTGGACTTTATTAATTTAAAGTAAAGCTGCAAGCAAGGTGTCAAAATCTGATCAGCTGCTCCTTCAGATCTGTCACTGCAAGTTCCACTCGGGGAGCCTAATTGAGATTCTCCTTTTCTTCCAGTGATACCAACATGTCACTGGGTTAAATCAAGTCCCTCTGGATTAGGTCCAGGTTTTGGTCATGGCTGAACTGAGGAGTTCTAACTCTGAGACCCTGTCTATACTGAGAGAGATAATAGTGGGCATTGAGAAATGCCAACAAGAGACTGGGGCTCCTACTTCTCAAAGGAGGCACAGACTCTTCTCAGGCTACTTTGAAAAACTTAAAGAACAAATTGATGTACATAAAAAAAACCCCTGAAATTTAAAAGCAAATAACAAAATAAACCTTAAAAGACACATAAAGGGTTTCTACAGAATTAGAATTTCAAAAAAATTTTCAATTTTAGCAGATCCCTTTCTCCCTTTTCTTTCTTACTCTCCTTTGGAATCACAACTATTTCTCCCTACGTCAGCTCTTTAATTAAAACTTTTGAAAGATATTAAAAGCATAAGACAGAAACCCTTTGCCTCACTTTATTAAAAAAAATTGGAAGAGTAACTTGTTATAGTGTTTCTTTATTGTACTACTCTACTGGAGCTGCACAAATGAATGATGCTTAATGTATGTCAAACAACAGAGAAAAATAAGCTAAACAAAAACAACCCACTCCAATGGGTTTTCACATATCTAATCTAAAAGCTGCCAATTTTAACGTAGGTCAGCATCCAAACTCAAGAATACATTTATCAAAGCTCTGTGGGAGATCCTCTTTGGACATCTTATTAGCAGCACGGCACTCCTACATCCCTTCTGTGATAATGCTACACCTCATGACTGAAAATCCGTGTGCGGACAAGGTCAAAAATGAGCTGGAGATTTTTGATTGACCAGTACAGAAAAGCAAAAAACCATATATTTGTGTTGGGAGTAAGAACAACAATTAGAGGGATGTCAAGATCAAGCACAACTGAGAATTGAAAGGTTGGTTGCTGTCTTTAGTCAGCTTTGTAATTATTCCTTTTTCAGATTACAGAAAAGCTTTTTGTTTTCTCCCCAGCACAAAGAGGAAAACAACTGAATTTATTTTGAAAACTGATTCCTCTGTCTGTGCAGGTGGTTGAGCCATAATATTTTTCCTTGTTCTGAATGTTTGGGTTTTGTTTCATTTATTTTTGATTTAAAAATGTTATTCTAAGCAATCAGAAGAAATATCTCTGTTAGAAAACTTTCTATTTTAAAAATTAACTATAAGATATTTTATATTTGTTTACAGTTACCTTACGTGATAGGGAAAACTTCCCTTTTGTTTCACTGTGACAGGTCTGTTAAAACTTTAGTGCGTATTTACAGCTATTGATTTTAATGTTATATTAAAAGCATTTAAGTCAGATGATTTTCTTTGGTTTCCAGAAAAAAGATCACTAATAGTTGGCCTGAAAGGTTGATGCACAGATTGGCAGTCCAAATTACCAAATTATTTGTTACAATATGAACTGGGCTTAAACATTCCAAGCAAAAAACCACAAAAGTGCACATTTACCTTTAGTAAACTTCTTGGACACACTGACTGGAAAGATTTATTTAACAGTGTTGGTATACATACAGTATTGACTGATAAAAATGCCTTTTTACCCCTGACAGAACAAAATATTTTATATTGGTTGTTTCTAGCCAGCCAAACTAATGTTTCTCATAGCACTGTAAAACGTGGTATGCAGCGTGATTAAATAATATTTCAGCTCTTTAGTTCATGCAGAGGTCACCTGCTAGAAGGTATAAGGGTTTGATTAGGT
The DNA here is from genome assembly GCA_013397315.1 of Donacobius atricapilla. Classification (NCBI taxonomy): domain Eukaryota; kingdom Metazoa; phylum Chordata; class Aves; order Passeriformes; family Mimidae; genus Donacobius; species Donacobius atricapilla. The sequence continues at coordinate 628,337 of WBMY01014150.1, forward strand.
TTACATCATACGTGAAATATTCTAAAGGGAAGCACAGCACTCGAATATGTCAAGGCTGCAGCTACAAATAGCTTTCTCTTGTGGTCAGGTAGGCAAGCTCTGTCCTTTCCTATAATAATAACGCAGAAACTACTAAATAATTGAGGAAAGCATAAATCTTTGAAACACAAAACTAGGGAATTTAAAACCTATGCTCTGAGAAGAATTTGCCACTCAGTTTTAAAATGGTCATCAAGTGGGCATGTAATCAGATTTGGCCTACTCTAAAGAGCCAGCTTCCCAGCAAACTATCTAACTTTCCTAGGAGCTGAGGCTGAATTTGAAGAAATATTAGTCTAATCCTGAAAACTCACATGTAGGCAGTGAAGAGACTAGTTAATATACTGCTAATTAACTTTATTAAACACTAGCATAAAATTGAAACCATAGAAAGAAAAAATTATTAATGTGCACCAAGATAAACAATCTTAAAAATATTTTATTTTACCTGCACAGTTATTTGTTGGTGATCACTTTGTTTCCAGTAAATCCTGTTTACCAGATATCATGCTTACAGAAAACTGCAATGCCTTATGGTGCAATCACATATCCCAAGGGCCTGGGCGTTTGCTCAAGTTTTCTGTATTTCCTTCTTCTGAAGACTTCTCGGGGCATTAAAATACAATTTCAATACCAAATATAGGGTGCTATTTGGTTTCAAAAACAAAACAAAACAAAAAAGGGTTGTTCCTTTAGGGGAAGCGCTCACTATATACTTCATTGCTGTTAGGCTATTGAAGTGTCATTAAAACAGCCAAATAATGCCAGGTCACTGATACTGTGACCAAACTAGCCTTCTCTGTGACATCTCTCACCCATAATGTGAATTTCACCAGAAATACTTCCATCATAGTAAGACTGAAAATAAGTGTAAACCCAAATTGCTTTCATGTCTTCATGATTTTCAAGGAAACATAATCACTTTTACATTTGCTAAGGAAATACATTCTGTACAGAATGCCTTCCTTACATAAGTCACCACACATAAACAGTGTTTAAAACCTTATTAACAGCCATAGCATGTCATTAAAAACTTTCAGCAAGTTGTTAGTGCTGTTAACATTATTGCCAAATTTATAATCCCTTTTTATTTTCCATTTTGTCTTTTGAGTAATTCAATTAGAAATCCTTCAAAGCAATAACAGTGGATTAAATGTTGTCAAACCACAAGATGAAATTACAGAATAGAGTTCCGATGATGAATTTATTAAACTTCGCATTTTAATTCATTTCTCCTTGAGTGTATAAAAAGCAGAATTATTTAGACAAAACACCAATTAACTGTCGTACCACATTATTAAGTATTGTTTCCTTTTAAAAGATAGAATATATGAGGACATAAAGGACACATGAAAGAAATCCATTTAAATCACAACGTTTAATTACACCTGCATCCTGCAATGGTAACAGAAAAGAAATGAATTCTTAGGTTCTGGAGGAAGGTGAATGATGTCACCTACCCAGGAGTGACCATAAAGCCAGCAAGCTTTTCCTGCTCAGACTTCCAGTGAAATACCTCATGAAGCAATCTTTACTTGGAAAGCAACTCAGCAAAAGGGTTTAGTTTATAAGGAGAGTTCTGAAGAATGAAGGAATAGAAAAAGAAGAGATATCTGCCAACAGAGAAGACTGAAAACCGATCAAAGAGGTTAAACAAAAAACGCGAATTATCATAAAGAATAATGTTGGACCATGATCAGTGCGGGACCAGGAACATAAGTCCACAAACAGATCTCCTGACCAGTGAAAAAGTGTGCTTAGGTCTACATTTGTAAGAGCTGAAGCAGGCAATCAGCAGCATGCCCTCTCCCTGCACATCCCAGATTCCTTCCCAGCAAAACAATGCCCAGTGCAGCACACCCCTGCACACTCAGAGTAACAGCATCACCACCTCAACCAAGGAATCCTTGTTTCTCAGAAACTGAATTTCTTGCCTCTGTTGAGCTTTTCACTCAGTTGAGCTATCAAGGCTCCTCTTCATATCAATTTGCTTGGGCAGCAGGCAATTCCCCTCCTCTCCCCAGTTACCCAGTTTTATGGAACTTACAGTGCCTTTGAAACAGCTTGGACTCTGAGAAACATGACTGAAAAGTCATTTGGTCAAAAAATGCCCCAAAGCAAGCGAGGGCAGTGGCAGACACAAAGACCCTGAGATCAGCTAGGATTATATTCTGAAGAACCAGCCAAAATGGATAAAAGTGGCCAATGCAAGAGAACAAAAAGACGTATGAATCCTGAAACTCCACTGCAAACACCAACACAAACCTCACTTATGCTGGTTTTACTGGATTTTGGGTGACAATGTCCACACTGCTGCTATAGCCCAGCGTAGCACCACTCTGCTGTACTTCACATTAATTTGTTGCAATAACTGATACAAAAGAGAAGAGCAAGAACTAATACTGCCTGCAGGACTCAATGAATTATACTTAACCAGCATATTATTGTGGGCTGATAGTAGAATGTCACATGAACACAGATATAATCAAATTCTGTTTGGGGCATCATTTATTTAAAATACTTCAAGCTCCTTGCTGGCAGAGCAACTGCGAATTAGCATGCTATGCTGTGCACTTCAATTAAAAAGCAGCCTCATCTTTCCCATTTCCAAGGTACAGCAGAGCAAATCTAATTGTGCCATGCAGTCAGCTCTCATCTTCGCAGAGTAACCAGGGCTTTGGGGTTTTTTTTCTTTTTGTTTTTGACAGATTTGTCGTCTTCTGAACGAGGCAATGTAGGCTTTTATGAAACTTGTCTCCTAATTGCAGGCAATAAACATAAGCACAGCCAGCAGCAGACTGTAGCAAGTACAACTGAAGTAAAATGAAAATAAAGGTAAGAAAAGAACCACAAATCAAGTTATTTTACATATGATCTGAATAGTTAAACCACCAGAATCTGGATTTCAATGCTCACAAGAGACATACACATTCCTTCTTCAATATAAACTAAAAAAAAAAAAGTCAAATAATTTTCCAAACCTAGAGCTTAAATGCTGAGATAGCCAAGATTTTTTATATTTTGGAGGTTAGAAGCTATGACTAATTAATGAGAAATAGTTATATGCCAGGATGCTATTAACTTTTACAATATTTGCTTATAGCACTAAGGTTGAGATCTTTGAATATGAGATTAGTTGCTTTTGAATTGAGACCTTGTTCGTACTGATTATCTCACTCCAAGTGAACACCCAAGTCCTTGTGCTTCCTTTTATCCAGTACTCATTTCCTATTCCTGGTACAAAGAATACAGTGCCTTTGGTCAGGAATTGAGCAGGGTGAATTCACAGAAATAGTTGTGTGAATGAACTCCAGGAGGGCAGGAACTGGAAGGTCCCACTCAGAGGGGGACTAACACCACCAGCAGGCTTTCAGCTGAGGTCGGCCACAGCTTTGGCTGCATGAGCCCTAAAAACTCCAGAGACGGAGACTACACAGCTCCACCAGACACATATTCTTGATCTGCATCACCTTGTTGGGGAATTCTTCTCCTAAGGCACAATTTGAAACATTCAGCCTGCAATCTGCCCCTTGCTGTAACAACCTGACAGAGAATCATCTTCCCCTCTTTGTAGCTACTCTTGCAGCATCTTTGTCACATCCTCTCAGGTAGTTGTACGCTGCTCTTTCCTTCCCTCTGTTGTTTTTCACTGCCCACTAGGCCAAGGACCCACTGCTAGTTTTGAAGACTTTGGGTGTTACTTGTCCTAATTGATCTTGTTCTAATGTTTCTTGGGAGATGCACATTACAGCTCTCAGACCTGGGGTTTCATCATAGCAGGAATGCAAAGTAAACCCGGATTGCCAACTCAATTTAACTATTTACTCATTCTTGGCAGAGCAGCTGGAGAGACTCGTTGACCTTTAGACCAAAACGACAAACTCTTAAATTTGTTGGTTTCACATGACATTAATAATTCAGAATAGTCGATGTCACTTTTTAGAAGGATAAGTAAGAAAAAATAAATGAGAACATCTTTGCATGGTTTCCAGTGAAGGACAAAAAGTGCACCACAAATACACCACCACAAGTTAGCTGCTGAAATGTGAGTGCTACCATCTCCCATGTGTGATTCATTATTTTGATAATTTTATGCTAAAATTACTACAGCAATGAACTATAGCGGCAAAGTGACACTGTCATTTTTTATTAATCTGCTCTTCACTATGTTGTCTTTATGTTTACTATTAAATGTTTTGTATACATAGGTTATCCGATTCAAAGAAAATCTGCGCATTAGTGCTGGTAAACTTAATGACAAATTCTATTACTGTTTTTAATTATATCCACTTCTATACAGTTGCAGATTGTTACAAAAGAATACAGACCTTAACTTTATTATCATTAATCAGCATTAGTAAATATAATTGACATTTTATACAGAACCAGCTTTAAGTAACTTATTGGCAGCAATACAGATGCCTCTTACTATTACCCTCTGGCTAGCTATGCTGTTTGGGCGTCAGAGTGTCTGCCCTAAAGACCTGGAATTAAAATCAAATAAAAGCTGAGAACTGTAATTCAGTACAAAACAAACAGACATACATAGTACCGAGTTTTATATATATAATTTGGATATACCAGGATCTTTTTTAATTTGCCATTGATATAAAACAGTGAAAGTGTTTGAGACTAGATAACAAAACAGGATAGAGAAAAAACAAATCTGATGTTCCCAGATTTCCACACTTACCCTGTAGGCACACCATAGGAATTGGAATGAGAAGAGAAAGCAGTGTAATTAACCTTTCCTTTCCCTTTTTTTTTTAACAACAACAAAAAGGCAGAACATGTTAGACATTATAAACAGTAAAAATACACATTTTTCTGCCATTATTCTTTGTCTCAGCAATTTTGTAGTTTCCCGAGGATTTAATGTGCTTAGGCATGAAAGAGACCTAATCCTTGAGAAAAATTCCTATGAAGACATGGATTATGTTATCAAAAAGATTTAAGAAAACCTGTTTCACTGTACAACCAGGAAAGCTGCTCTGCCTCTCAAAGTCTTGTGCCCTGACTTCCAGCTATCGAGTGGTGTTTTATTTCCAGAGCATATCTGAGCCCTGTATTCCCCACACCAGCTGTGTATGACCTATTTGACTTCAGCTCTGGGAGAAAAAAAAAAAAGTAATACTAAAATACCAAAACACTATTTAGCAGTTTTGTATCTTCTGATGGGGCTTCCAGGGGCCACCACACGTGGAAGCCCCCTGAAGGGCTATTGATAAATCTTGTTGCACATATCATTACTTAATCCCATTTATCCCCATCCTTTGCTTCAATAATCTACATTTAAATTATTATAATTTAATTTTAGCCAACTCTGAGGAAGAACATCAGCATCTGGCTCTCTAAACGTGGCTTGTTTTATTCATTCACTCATCTAAAAAAGTTGATTCTTTTCTGAGCTCTCATTTTGATAAGACAGTTAAAAAAACACAGGAAAATGTTTAAGGAAGAGTAGTATATATTAAACATTCCAAATACTATCCATATTGCATGGGAAACACAGAAATTTTATTATTAAAAAAACATATATGTATATGTAAAGTAATCTTCTTTCTTTATGGATCTGATCTCCTAAATGGAGAGTCACAAATCCACATGATAGCCCTGAGTGCTCAGATTTTGCATTTGCTTCTCTGATTTTACAATAGCTGAAAGATATGTAAAAACTCATGTAGCCAGACAGCTCCCTACTGACTACACATCTAAGCAACTTCACCTACATACATTACTCCAGCCACTGAAAGCTGAAAATAACACATACCTAAAAAAAAATTTAAAAAACACGCTTGAAAGGAGCCTGTTTCAGTTTCCATGTGGAACCTTCAGGGCTCTCCCTGACCAGACTGCCCCTTCCACAGGGTCCTGCCTTCTCAGGCAGGGACACACCAAACTACTGAGTTATGCTCTGCAGACTAAAGGGAGGGAATTTCTTCAAAAACTTATAAAGATGGCTAAAATAGCAAATTGTTTTTGAATGCAATTCAGGGGAAAAGAAATAATAACTACTACTGTTTTGCTAGTGTTACCCTGGAGGGCTTTTATGATTCTCTCCCATTTTTAATCATAACTTCAGTTAACGACCACTGGCCATAAAAAGCATCCAGATTACTTTCATTAAAAATAATAATCTACAGCATGGATCAGATTGACATAATTTTGTTCACAGAAAACAATAAAATGCCCAGGGCACTGTGCCTGACAGCATTGCTATGATAAAGCTATACTTGAAGTGTGCCCACTTGAAGTGTTGTTCTAATTAAAGCTCTTATTGCCTTTCTAGTTTTAGAAAGTAAATAGTTTAGTTTTCCAACTACACCTCAGATCTTAAAGGTTTTGTGCTTAACTGAGGAAGTGAGGATGAACTAAGATGCTTACTAGCCCCTCTACAAAGTGGCCAGATGAATAACAGTATGTCAGTTTTAGGGTATATAATCATGGATCCCACTCTACATCCCCTTTTTCCTCTTCTTCTCCCTGTCCCCACAATGTATTAAGATATCAAACAGGCTTCATAATTCAGAAACTCCGACAGTCAAACTCTAGAAATAATCTCTCCTGGAAGACTGTGAATCAAGATTTTTTCAGACACCTTCAATTCACCATATTTGGGCATTTTTCAGAGCCAAAACAAATTTCAAACCATGACCAAAACACACAAAAATCTACAAACTTCAAAAGGATATTAGTATGAGATTTAGGGTTTGTATGTGTGTATTTTCTTTTCATGAGTAAAACAACACACATTCTCCTAACTGAAGTCATAGGATATACTTATAAACTCTGCAACAGATTTCTACATGGCAGAGACATCAGGCATGAATAATTCCAATCCCAACCATATAAACCAATAAATCTATAGGTTACAGAACACAGGTTCTCATAAGAGAAGGTGTTAACTGTACATGGTACTACCAGAATGTAAGGCCTCTTCTGTGATTCTGAAATACAGTTAGGTTCTTATGTTAAAAATTGTGAAATGAAATGCATGTATATCTCATGTCCTTCAAAATCATTACTGATAGATGCAATAAATACTAGCTCATGATTTAAAAGACATCTACAGGGCACTGAAATGGAAATCAATGAATGTTGTCTAAGTGCTTTTTTGAAATTTTTTGTTTTCATCATAATCCTTGTCAAATACATAATGCATTTTTCTTCTCAGCAAAACTAACCATTTTGTACATTCTCATCTCCATTTTTTTTTTTCCCATCATCACTAAATATTTAAACACATTCAATCTAAAATTCTCAAGCTGGTAATCTGCTGCTTGTGTCTGGCCCCCTGAGGTGTAACTATCAATGTGGCAGTGCAGGATTGCTGGAGAGACATTAAAGAGACTGTGATTATAGTCCTACCTGCCCACAGGCCAGTCCCATGCCTCGCTCCCCCATACCATGAGGACATGATAAATTTAACTCCAGCGCATCAGCACCAGCAACCTATGAAACGTGAAAATACAAAAAATGAAAAATTAATTTCAAGTAATGCACTCTTTCCTGTAGCATTTACTCTTCATGTTAAATAGATTTCTTCAGACGTTTGACTTATTTTTCTAAGAGAAAAAGCTATGGTTATAATACCCTAGAAAAGAAGCATGTTGATCATTAGAGATAAAAACATCAAAGACTGATGTAACCACATCCAAAGATTCTTAAAGAATTAGAGTAAAAAACAAAGTAAAAAGACCCAAGCTGAATAAAAAGTTAGTTCTGGAAAATATTAAAAAACTAAATGTAATTACAGGGCCTAAAAGCAGCACTAAGAGCTTTGGTAGGCAGTGTTACACAGGTGTTGCTGTGCTCTGAAGAACTGTAACTCGGTAATAAATTTTTCCTTTTTGCTTTGATGGATTCAGTCTCCAAATTTTCTGCAGGCGCCTGTACTGTGCCCTAGCTTTAATCATTAAATAAATTTGCTTCTGAAGAACAAGAGGTTAATGAAAAGAATTCTAAACAAACATATGATTCACTCTAATTCCTGCTTATCGCCCTCTGTTAGTTACAATTAAAAGGGGAAGGAGCCAAGCTGTCCGAGGGCAGCACGCAGACACGCTCCTCTTCCTTTCTGAACTGCTCTGGCCTGACACCAACATCTCTCCTGTTGCCTTCCAGGGGCTCTAACTCGGGTTTTGTTTTGCATCTGCATTTTGTTTTTGCTTATTGAACTGGAGTAACTTAGCCTGCTGTGTGGCCATGGTTCAGCAGCTCCCAAAGTGCGTGAGCAGGGAGAAGCCATCCATCACTCCCAGGAACCCTCCCTGCCCCGGCCGGCCCCGCGAGCCTGGCTGCGCCGGGGCTGTCGGCCTCCCTGACAAGCTGACCTTTTGGATGAATAGGTCGTCCTCCTGCTGAGACGCTGTGGTACCTTCTGGGGCTTCTGCTCTTGTGAAAGCCACATCTATTACCTCCTAGGTAGGATCCTACGCGTGTGATTAAACATCCCTGCCCTTCAGCTGCGCATTCCAGGGCGCCCCAAACTAGCGCTGCTCTCCACAGGGCAGGCACCAACAACTACTTCCCAGAAGAATGTTCTATCACAGAGGTTACACATCATTAACTGCATTTAAAGAACCACGTTTTTTCTAAAGGGGTAACATAAATACAAGCACAAATTGGAAATATGTGTCTTCAAGCAGGACAGCAGCACCACCGGATTAAAAAACCAGGAGCAAATGGTACAATAAAGCCATTCATCTCGATCAGTTTAATAGTGGCACTGCTCCTGTCAAGCATAGATTCCAAAATACGATTTCATGGTCAATTAGGTAAATACAGGTATAAATTGAAATAGTGTTGAAGATCACCAGGCTAACTACTGATAATGTTTAATTTCACTACCCTAGGTCCCCAAAGAGACTTTTTCCTCATAGGTTCAAAATGCTCAAAGAAAATCGAGAACTGTCATCCCACATAACCACAGGAGGGCTTAGGACACTGAATAAAGCAACAATGATGTCCAAACATTCTGCCATATGGAAACACAAATTCAAAATATCCACACCTCTATCCCTATGTATAAAAAGCATATTTATAATTTAAACATTTAAATCTGAGCTAATGCTAGCAATAACAACAAGGTAATTTTTTTCTTTGCTTAAATTTGTTAATACTATGCATTTAATTTCCTCTAGATACTTTATGTGGAAAACACACTTCAATTTAAACACAACAACTTTGCTTTCCATTCAGACATAGACACCTTTCTGAACGAAATTAGTGCAGCCCTGATAAGTATTTCTTATACTACTCCCTATGGACACAGGTACATGTTATTAAATAGCATTTTCTCAAATTGAATAGAAACTTCAGGTGCATAGTCTGTTTGCATTTCTGTAAGATTGGATTTATATTATAGAAAGCCTACTGACTGCTATTATATATGCTGACTTTCTCAGCTATCATTTTTGAAAGTCTGTATTAAAACTAGAATAGCATTAAATGAGCCCTTTATACTTTAAATATTCAAGAGTTTTATATTCAAAATTTCTTCTGGTGCTGTCAAACTAGTGTGCCTCTAGGCAAGGTAAGATCAAGTTAGGCTCTCAAAGGTAGAGTTAAATTTTATCAGGGCATCTGTCATAATATACAGTTTGCTTAAAATGCAAATAAAAAGTATATAGATTCAAAGACTAGAGGCTTTTTAGGTACTGCTTAAAAATCCAAGGATCATTTTTATGGAACAGATTTCCTTTAAATTTACATTTTCATCATTTTAATGAAAACACAGAATAAACAAATTGTAATGGAAATGTTTTAAATTCTCATTTTTCACTTTGAATCTATTTCTTTCAAGAAATTCCTTACTCCAGCTTTTGTTTTCAAGGAGAATTAAAAAAAAAAAAAAGTGGAAACACATTTAGGAACCATTACCTCAGCCATTTTTGAAAGTTCAGTCCAGTCCTCCCTGTTATAGCTGCACATGATGCTGGCAATCAGGACCTGGAAAGAGCATATATATATTATTGTAATACTGTACATTACTGTGACTAGAGACATGAACTTCACAGCCTGCATATGGGAACTACCAGCTGTCTGCCACTGCCAGGAGCTGGACAGTGAAATACAGCTGCAGACTTCACTGGGGACAAGAAACAGTGAACAAACTCATCTATCACATTCCTGGTTTTTAAAGAAGGTCTACCCATGTGCATTATCTTTGTTGTGTGATGCAGTGAGAACAAAGTCTGTCCTACACACACAGCCAACCATGAAACTGTCAGACATACTCATTCCTGAGGTCTGAGAAATGAAGTAGCTATTTACTATTAATACAAATGACAGAAGCATTTTGACTATTTAGAGGTAGGTAAGGCATCAGTGCATGAATCTACACTCTAATGCGGCAGTGTATGAACACAATAATCCAGCTGACTTCACAAATCCAGGATACATGAAATCCAGACCCTGGAGTCTCTTATCATGCAACTTTAGAACAGTGACGGACAGCCAGAACTGTTTTGTGTCCCAGAGGGAACTGGTAGGAGACTTTCAGGATGTGGGGAAAATTTGTAGGACTGGGAGAATGGCCCAGGAAACCTCCAGCCTTTGTTATCCCTTGATACACATTTTATTTCCTATTCACTGACTGGCCTCATTTCCCCAGAGCTATTACGTCTAATTGCCTTTCCTTCTCATTACACTGAGCACCTTTCAAGTCCAGGTTCTGCCTCTAGCTGCTGTTCCCTCTAAAATATTTCTTGAGGTTCATGTTTTTAGGTAAAGTAAGTTCTAATAGGATTCTTTGGGGCATGGGAGTGCACCTAGACATACAACTTACCAGTTGCATACAATGCTATTTACTGTTAAATGAAAGTTAACTACTCCTCTGGTCAATGCCCAGCTCAAGTGACAGTGCTAATTTCTGTTTAAGACTAAAATCAAATCATGTGCTCTGGACCCAAAGACTGAAATTCTGAAGTTGATACATTTGAGGTAAAATCAGCAGAGAAATCAGCCCAGGAACTCTGGCATGAAGGACTTCTTAGAAGGATGATACTTGGAAGAAAAAACACAACAGAAAATTATTGCAGAAGCTAAAAGGTTAATTCAGAAAAGATATCATAGAACTTAACAGAAGTCTACCAGCTTAGTCTGTGTTCAAAGGAAACACTAGGACAGGAGAACAGAGAAGCATCCGGCCATGCTCTTGTTCATTTGGCCCTCTTACATGAAACTTTCACATGGAAGTTTGATTGACAGATAATGTGACATTTGATTTTAATCTTTTTGTTTTCCAAACAAGTTTTACTGTCTCATTAATATCTAGGGTGGGCTTAATCTGTCACCCACTCATTTTAACACTTCTCTTGAACTTTCTCATAATGCTGAGGGTTAATGACTCATTCATTTCAAACAAATACTGAAAAGCATGGTGTAGAAAAATTGTCCAACACACACAGTTTCTGCAATCTATAAACTCCCAAATTACCCCCATAAGAAGGAGGAGATATTTAGTATATTGAGAAGGGAGGGAAACACACTTTGAAAAGTAAGGCAGGTATGGAGAAAATTTGACATGGTGAGGTTACATTCTATTCATTTAAAAGGACAATACCATGGTGAGGTTACATTCTATTAATTTAGAAGGACAATCATCATTATTTCCATTGTTTTGCTCTGATGATTCTCTACAATGAGCCGACCTACCTGCAGACTGCCTACCCACCCACCCTTCTGGCTGCTGTTTGCAGGATGGCAGTCTGGTGAGAAGGGAAGTGTTTAATGAAGTGCCTGCCTTGCCTGCACGTGCCCAGTTGTGCTCACCTCTGGCATAAATATAAGACCAAACTCTTAACTAAGCACACACAATCATTACTGCCCATGCTTTTATTCCCCTCTGACAGGGAAAAAGAGTCTCTCTCCTATACCACAATGTTTTGGATGGGAAAAATCTTATACAGCTGTATATGTTGAATGTCAATGAAAAAAAATCTGCTCAGTGTCCTATTCGAATATTCAAATAAATCGAGGGCTCTGGAAATAAACAGAAATATTTTTTAGAGGACTTTAATTTTTAAAAGCAGAAATTGTGACAAATCTGTCTAAGAAATTATACATGAGAAAAATTTAAAGTAACTGGAATTTATCTAGAAACCATGTCTTGTCAAATCCATGCTTTTTATAAACTAACTAAAGCAAAAAAACAACCCAGCAGCTCAGACACTGACAACATGATAAGAATTTTCACAGTTGCAGTCGCAATCCAACGTACATCAGAAATCTGCACAATTGAGCTTTAAAACAAACCAAATTTTTCAGTGGGGAAAGTTGTAAGACAACAAAGGTGGCTCACTAGATTCATAAGTAGTTGAGTTAGGTTACATCAAGTGTTACTAATGAAATTTGAAAATTCTGCTGGGAGTGTACAAAAGACGTTTCAAAGAGCTGGTAATTAAGAGAACATGTTAATTTAATATTGACTAGTTTTAGGATTCATATTTAAAATTAAGCCCATACTTTTTGATAGAAGCAGCGGTTTACAATAACAAAAATAACTGGAAACAAAAATTACATTTTTGCCATGACTGTTCACAGGAAAGCCATGATCTCAAAGGGAATAATGAAAATTTAAAAATAGGAGGGATTTTATTGTTCCCCCCCCCCTCCCCCCCAGTGTTCTCTTCTAACTTGAAAACAAACATATTTCCTAGGAAGAAGAATGTCCCCGAGCATTCTGTGCTAACAAAACTGTCCTTTCTCAAGAGACTATTCTCCCCCAAAACACCTTTACAGCCTTTTCATTTGAAATCAGTGCCCATGAAAAATAAATAATCACCATCACGTGTGAACATTTAGGGGAACTATCTCTGATGCCTGAGCTTTGGATCTACTCCTAAAATCACACATGGAAATTTATAAAGAAAATATAGACTATGATCTTCTACTACCTAAAAGAGAACAGCAAGAACAAAGTAAGAATTACAAGTGATGAAAGGCAAAGGTTTTATTGGAAAGTAATGAATGAGAACTGTATCACACTTCAGCTTCTTAGTCTCTTCTCACTTATTTTTTCAGTGCCTACAATGCCATGTACCAACCCTGCAAATTTAATAGCCCCAAACAGTTGGTGTCTCATGAATGTCCAGCACATGGCCCAGCCCGGGAGCATCTGTGGAGAGCACATCCCTCCTTTTGATTGAAATTTTCAGTGGCAACCTGACATGAGCTTAATTACAGTGGTTTGAGCCACAAGTGAGAGGCTGCACCGCGCTACCCAGCTTACAAAAGTAGACTCCTGACAGATCTTACAATGAAGCTGCTGCTAAAGTGTAGTAAGTGGTAAATGAGGGTTGACTAAATTGCAGCTTTGTCACAGCTCGAGTGTGGGCTGCCTGCAAACTGTGCATGATTGAAGCACAGTGGGACCCCTGGCCCATTCCTTATTCCAGATCAAAATCATAGCTGGTATATGCTGTTCCCTCTTCTCCTCCATCCAAACTGCTATTTTGCCTGTTGGGGGAGATGCTGCTTCCCCGCCCTGCACCGAGGGGAACAGCAGCCCCGCCGACTCTGCCCCTCCCTGACCATCACTGTGACAGATGTCACCAGACAAGGGCTTTTTGCCCCGGCACCACACTACGGGACAGACAATTTCTCCAAACGTCTGTGAAGGGACAAACGCACGTTTGCAACATCACACACTGTTCTGCGTTCAGCATTTTCCTGATCATTCATGGAACAAAAAGGTCCACAATAAAACTTGTTTTTCGTTGGAGGGAAGGGAGGTGGAAAAGGGAGGGTATGTAATGTACCAGTTAGGACACCATTATAAGATGAATATACTGTAGCTAAAGCAGTAAAAAGCTACATTTCACACAATTCTGTGACTAATGCATTAGTAGTTGTTCTACTTAAAAGAACTGACAAGGTACTTCTCATAATCCTTAAAATATTTTTCTCCCTGTTTATAATAATCCCCTGGAAGCTTAAACTAGAATCTATTTCCCTTGTGAATGTTTTTTTTTTTCTCATCCATTATCTCTATGTGGATGTCTCATGAATTCAATAGAATGAAAAGAAATAATAAGGATGAGGTTTGCCACTGTGTATGTTTTCAAGTGATCTTTCTTTCCTAGCACACAGAATTCTCTGCAAGAGGTTGCAAAACAAAAAGGAGGGCAAAAAAAAATCGAAACAACTGGGTCCAGCTTGGGTCACATCTATTTAAAGCCAGAGAGCAGTAAACTCTACAATGAAAATTACCATTTGTCCTGTACTGCTCTGCAGGGAGTAAGAGAGTTTCAGTACACTCAAAAAGACTGAAAAAAAAAGTCTCAGCAGTCTGGATTTAAATGTGAACACTGTCAATTCCTGCAAATTTAAGAAAAATTCTCAACATACAGAATAAAATCACAATCCTCTATCCTCATGCCTGTGATAACCATATTTATTTTGGTGATCTCACACTGACCGGAGCCTGTATCTGTCCTGAACCTAATCTTCCAGGCCTGTGCATAACCTCTCTGCACTTCAGGAAATCCAGCCACCGTAATTTCTGCTTGCTCTTCCCTGCCTGTCCCTTCATATTGCTGCACCAGACTTGAGGGCAATTCTGCATCGTGTCCATAGATGCTCTGTTTAGACACTACTGCTGGGCACAACATCCCTCTCTGATTTTTAAAACACTGACAAAAATCCACAGTATTTTATTTTTAAGTGCACAGTCCTTGCAAAAATACAAAGAGATTCTTAGCGTCATCTTTAAAGGCTGCTCCCTTGAAAGCTGTAAAACCAAGAGGAGCTTTCAAGAAGGCTGAAGGACTGGGTTTTTTATCAGATATTTGTTTTGGAAACAGAGATAAGGAACAGGATAACTGCTATGTAAAGAGGGGGTTCAGAGATCAAAGACTTTATTAAGAACCAGATTTCAATACCCATAGAATTACTGTTGATCAAGCTAAACTTCAAAAGGTTTTTTTTGGGGGGGTCAGATGGAAAGACCTCAAACTTCCTTTCAAGACATGTCTCTTCCTCTAAAACAACACAGTATAGCTTTGCCACATGACCTGCATAGTCTGAACAAACTCAAACATTCTTAAATCAAAATTCCTCAGGCAGCATTTAGTAAGAAGGAGCTTGGCAGTGATGATACAATCTTCCTAGAGCAATGGCAAAAATAAGATGTTCAGTTCACCATTCACTAGTGGAAAAGCACCTACATCTACACAAGCACGCAAGGAGAAGAGAACTTGGCAGCTGCATCACTGTTTCACAGCATTGAATCCCCCATCTGTCAGAATGAGGGGTATGTTCTGACCCACGCATTGTAACAATCCAATGCACTCAGAACCTTTCCTGCAGGTCCTGCCCAAGTGCAGCTACAAGAGCACATGGTCCACCAGGTACTTGGTGAGAAGTCCACAAAGAACAGTTTATAGGGCACTCGTTTGCTATTTCAACGACACAATAAATAACCTTGTAAATATCTACATGGAAAAAACACCTGCTCCAGATGGACTTCACATAGTTCTTCACACATGTGAGTAAAACATATGGGCCATAGGCCAGGCTGCCCTCACAACAGCTCTTCAGATACAGTCGCAACAGCAAAGAGCTAGCAGTGAGGGAATAACAACAGCAACGTGGGACTTTTGGGTTGTTCCACTCAAGGTGTTCCACTTCATGAGACTCACACCAATAGCCTCACACTGTAACCCTGCCTCTTACACAGCCTCAGGTTCAGGAGGAGTCCCAGCTGTGCCACACTGAGCCAGCAGAAAAGTTCTTGGACGTTTTTTCCTATTCAGTGCCACCTGTGGCCACCCTCTGCTTTTCAAAATGGTCACTGGCTAATGAAATGATCCCCCTCAAAAAAAAGAGCCGGAATTACCATTGTACGGGACACTTTTAATGCCCACTGTATAAGACCGGAGTACAAGCACAGTAAATATTCTGTACTGCACAAATATACTCAAATGTGCAGTATTGAAAAGCAATGGGAGCACAAACATTTGCTGCTATAAAAATAAACCTCTGGAAACCAGCCTGGTTTTGATGCCTTGTACACTCAGCCTGGTTTCTCTTTTTCTGTACACTCTTGCAAATTTTGATGTGTTGCAGAAATGAAATAAAAATAAGCTTCTTATTAAAAACTACCTAGAACATCAAATCCCATGCATTAAAAAAGTTAACAATTGTAAAACCTGTCAGGTCCCTGAGAAGCAGAGGAATTATCTTGTTATCAATTTAATAATGGAACACTGAAGTAAATGATGCCATCCACTGACACCAGTAACACTGTCTCTCCTGGGAAATTCATGTTGGTAGGAACTGTCAATCTAGATGGATATGGACATATGAAACATTGTACCTTCAGTCCATAAATCTAGTCTTTCTGCACTGCCTTAATAAAAAGATTCTGCATGATGATAAAGACAAGCAATGCAGAATGTCTTGACACTGCTGACCTGCAATTCTGCTCCTCTTCTCTCTTCTTTTTTCAGGGAATTTACTCTCCAGCAAACAATTTAACAATCTCTAACCATTCATTGTTTCCCCTCTTCACTTGCACTTAAAATACTCATATTTGAGTATATGAAAATGAGACTAGTAGGAGTTATTAGTATGTTTATTATTCAACTGTAGCAAACCTTCTGAAAAAAGCACTTTCTGTAGCTTGTTACTTTATAGTGAGACCTCCCATTTGTTTTTTAAAGGAAGGAGTTAGATATAAGAGAGCAACACAAAAACAGGCCAAACATTATCAGCACACAACTAAGTCTAGAAAGATGACGATAAAAGTTTGAAAATGCTATGATTTGCTCTATGTAATACATAAAAAAAAAAAGCCAGCATGAGCAGAAAATATCAAAGATTGTAATTCCAGGCTAAAAGGAGATGCTTATTTTTAAAGGCAGTTCTTTTCATATGATGACTCTGCTTCTATCAATGACATCCACCTATTTAATGAGATTATTTGATGGATTTCAGTGAGTACACCGTGCTACAACTTCAAAATCAGCCCTAGAGTCGTTAGGTTCTTACACCCTTAGACAAGCAAAGCTCAAAGGTTATGAACAAACCTTTTTCTTTGTAAAATAACACAACACTGTGTCTTTGATGGG
Source organism: Donacobius atricapilla (assembly GCA_013397315.1). Lineage (NCBI taxonomy): Eukaryota > Metazoa > Chordata > Aves > Passeriformes > Mimidae > Donacobius > Donacobius atricapilla. The sequence goes on from WBMY01014150.1 coordinate 645,451, forward strand.
TGCAGAAAGCTAAACAGGTTGCACTTTAGAACTTGCTGCACCTGTAGAGAAACAAGGGCACTACTTGGTTTTGTAAGTGCCCCTCTAGCACATCAGACTCGGCACCACACCTGCACCACCAGGGCAGCAGTGGAGCTCCCGTGCCCTTCCTGCTTACACAGAAATGTACAGGCACAGATCACAGACACGGAGAGTGTGCATAAATTAAAAGCTGACCTAATGAGAGTCCTGCTAACTCGCAATGCAACTGAAAAAAAAAGGGAACAGTCAAGAAAAAAAAGATCTGATGCATCTCTCATGACTCAGGGCACTCTAATTAAGATGTGATAACTTCTGAACAGTGAAAAGGGAACCATGGAATTAAAGTTCCCCAAAACATATGTACAATGAAAGAGAATATAGCACCTGTATAGAGCACTTCATGGAAACTCAAATATTTAACATGACTAGAAGAAGTATGTCCATTTTATGACAGACTGTTCAAAATTTCAGTACTTCAGGTAAACCCTTCAAATTACATTGAAAATTACCTATGTGGCTTAAGACTTCCCTGGAAATTTGATAGAATCTCTGGGATTTTGTTTTTCGTAGGAAATCTAGCCTAGTTCAACCTTTAGTCTCTTTGGTAATGAGTGAAAACAAATACATGAGCGCATGGAAATAAAGGCTGAATCCAAAAGAAGAGTGAAGATAGGTACTAATTTTTGGCAGTACTTCTTTCTAACAATGCCGGCAAGCCCTTGTGGAATTGGCATACCCCTGCTTTATTTCTGTGCTTTCCACACTGATTTAATATAAAAAGAAAGCAGAGGAGGCCAATACCTTATTGGAGAAGCTAACAGAAAAAGGATATATCTAATTCTATCATATTTCAGACACATGTTATGACCTGTAGCAAAAACTTTTCACCAGGGTGCTGACACATTATTGATTGTCAAGACCACATAAGGAAAACAAAGCTAGCAAAAGACTACACAAATTTGTGAATTATTTCCTCCACCTTCAGAAATTTTTCTCTTATCAAATTCTCTGCCCAGATACACAAAGTACTTCTAACCACATGTCCTGGGGTGACTTTATGATGCTTGTATACCCAGTCGTCTGTTCTGTTTATGCTGGACATTAAGTTCTGCACCTTTAAGACTTGTCCCAAACCATGACACCACAGTTCTTTGAGCACCTCCCTAATTGTTGATCTTCATTCTCACAATAGCATGGGAAACTCTCTGCAGGGTGCCCCACTTGAGAGGGGAAGCCAACTGAAGACAAAGAAGTTCAAGGCATGTAGGCTGTTCCCTCGGAGGGAATGAGCAGCTGTTGACTGAAAGGAACCCTAAGATCCCTTCCAGACCTTGGCTGTTCTATACACATACAGATATAGTTCCCCTATTACTTAGCTGCAAAGCTGCTTAACTTATTACAAAACAAATTCAGCAGAAAATATAAAAAGACAAAATACAGAATGAATAACTTAATCACAGTTTCCTAACCCCTGCACTCTGTCAGCTAGCAATTCCCCAGGTCAAATCTGTCTCTTTGCATCTCTGAGAAGTCCATCCTATCTCTTCTGTTGTCCCATCACCCCCCAGGGCTTCTTTTAATTAATTTCCTTGGATTTTGAAGGCTCAAGAAAGCTAGCAGTATCAGTGTTAGCAGAGGAGAAAACTGTGACTGAGAGAGCAGAGAGAAAAACCCCTCCCTTTTTACACTTCAGAGCCCTGTGATCTACTTCATCATGTGACATTGCTGGTGCCAGAGGAATTCTTGGAAGGACTAAATGATTTTGTCAGCCAGGTTGCATCCTTCACAACTCACCCACTCTCTGCCCGTGCACCATTATCCTCATATTGATATACTGAAAATCAGTGATAATTTACCTGATTTTGCACAAACCACTCTTCAGTTAGGCTGTTCTGAGAAGTGAAGGTGTGGTAGCTAAAAAGATGTGTAGGAACTGGCTATAAGGTTCATCTTCAGGAAGTGATCTGATGGCTTTAAATGCCAGCTGCATGAGAAAGCCCTATCAGTCCCTTGATACTATTTGTATTTAAATACAAAATATAAATAGTACATAAATACTATTTCCCTTGGTATCGGTCTAAGTATGGGGCTTCACAAAGAGGAGAGCTTCTTCACAATCCCCAACCTGCATGATCAGTGGGACAGCTCACCTCTTGATCAGAGACAATCTACAAATGCTCACAGGGCTAAAAGCATGGTATTTTTTCAATGGCCAAAGCAAGACCAGTGGAATCCAACCCCACCAGAACCTTGCATTTGGAAAAAAAAAAAGTTTCATATATACATATTTCTACAGTGAAAATTATAATAAAGTAGTCCATTATCAAAGAAAGAAACTCTACTTTCTGTCAGGCACAGAACTTTTCAAGAAGTGAGGATGAAAATCTGCGTTTCCTGTTGATCTCTTCATGTATCTTTCCTATCATCCCCTGGTATTTCCCCGCCAGGCCAAAAACTCAGCGATCAAGTGCCACTATGCACTGAACCTCCTGATGGCAGGTCTGCAGTGCTCCCATCTGTGATATGATCAGAAAAACCTCATGAGTGGGTAGCTCTTTTTTTCTATGCAGACATTAGAATTTACTTAAGTAGCTAGCTGTTATGTCTGATGACCCAAGTAGTTTTCTGGCTACACTCCAGCAGCAAAGAAGATACAAAATTAAGGGCTGTAAGTTGGCAGTTACCTTCTGACTAATCTTTCCTCCTCAACTGTCAGTTCGACCCACATCTTCATATTTTAGGGAAGCTCATGTGAAGATGCTGAGAAACTGAAAGAGGCCTTATTATTTTCACCATATATTTGGAAGTTTAATAAAACTGTTACCTAACTTGTTCAGCATACTGCTATGTGATTGGAGATTTTAAAATTAAAATGCATTGAATTTTCTACAGCCTTATAGCCTCATTCAAATGATCATTCAAGTGAAAGCACTGGAAGACCTAATATTGGTGAGATTTTTTATCAATGACCCATCTGTGAGTATGTGTGTTCCCAAAAAGATAAAGCGAAAATAAAGCATGTGAAATGTGGATGCCTTTGGCAGAACCAAAGGCAAAAGTCCTACTAGGAACCAGAGGCGTGCTGACAGAATATTGAGAGAATGCAAGTATAACACACATACATTTTTAATGCCCACCCTTCGCTTTACAATGCACACACTGCACACAGGTAAGAATTTGGGTACGTAGAAAATCGCACAATCTATAGATACTCTCATCTGAGCGGTATATAACTTAAATGAAACATTCTGCAAGCACATTCAGATTTTAATACAGTTATATAGAGAGAGCATAAATGGTTAGGTGGCCAAGAATGGTGTAACTAAGAATAAGTCTATCATGTTACACTGCATGAAAAGTGAAGCAGATTTCTATAAATGTTGCCCTGAAATTTAGGAATAGAGCTTCAGTGTATTTTTTTCCAAACATAAGATTTAAATTAGCTATTATGTATAGACAGAAAAATCAATATAACTATAATTTTATAAAAGAATATTTAACATAAAAAGAAGTAAAAGAAAATTAAATTTGAAATAGATTAGGAATCCTGCACTTAAAAATGTGAGAAAGATGTAAAAATAACCGGTGAATAAGCATTATTCCTGAGATTTGTGAGACTGGGAAGTGAACTGGAAGGAAACAAGAGATAAAAGCACTCTGTTGGTTTCTTAGTTTGCATTTAATCTAGGTGGCTCACAACAAAGGATGTATTTAAGCCTCCTTTAAACAAGCCCTTAAAATATTTATTTGGGTTTAAGTGTTCCGTAAGTAAGTACTTACTGTCACACACTTCCTTCAGCACTCAAAAGACCATCTCCACCAGCTCTGCATATAAGGTTTCAACACAGAGAGTACTGCTGATTTATGAGTTACCACCCATGGGCACACCTGCAACCAGTGGCTGCTCTAGTGCTCTTTCAAATCCCATAAAATAGGGGGTAAGGCTGGTTTGGTATGTCCGAAATTGAAGAAATTCATATTAACTTGAATCAGCCTGTATTTGCTGCAAGTTCCCAATAGGGGTAGTTACACACTGCAATTTGCTATCCTATGGTAATTGGTTGGCATGTCCATGTTCACACAACCGTGTATTAGAGTATGACTGTATGAAGAAAACAAGATTGCTTTTTGGATCCTGCTGGTCACCTCATTTTGCATGTTTACCAGTTGCTCCTTTAAGCACAGTTCATTAGAACAACAACAAAAGCCAACTCCCCTTCCCACCAAAAAAAAAACAACAACCCCCCCCAAAAAAACCCCACAAAAAAAACCAACTAAACCCCCAAAAAACCCCATAAAAAAAACCCCAAAACCAAACCAAAAAAACCCCAAACAAAATAATTAAAATATAAAACAGTGTGATTTGAGATCTAGAATATGGAAGTGTGACAGATATGAGAAGTTTAGTAATGAAGACTATGTAAAAGTTTATGGTCATAGTTCTTAAACACAATGTGCATAAAACATTTAGAAGGTACCAGCAGTATTGAGGATGTAGAATAAGATCGGTTCAGAGCCCACTAAGAATTCTGCTAATCTACATGTTCCTCTTGGTAGATAAAGAAAGGAAAAAACGTCTTGGAACACTTTATTCCCACATTTCGCTCAGAATTTGAGATCTTTCCCTAGCCCCCCTCCCCAGAAAGCACAGGAGGCTGGGATACAGTCCAGCTGCTGTCAATCACACTGAAGAGCTGGCTCTAATTGTGATGGATTCAAGCATGTGCCTCTGCCTTCCTTGTCTGAGCTAGAACATGTCTGCAGAGAGCCAGCTCTCCTACTACCAGCACAGTTCAGAGCAGCAAACGCTGCACTTACTTCTGAACAAAAATAAACAGTTTGGTGGTATAACTGCATCTACACTAGATTCTGCCAGGATAGCAGTTAGATGCCATTTTATTTTTAGTATTCCTAGCCTACATAAGTATGTGAGCAAGCCTTTTAAATATAGACCTAGCCTTCATATTTTTCTTCATTAGAGCTCTAGGAGAATGCCTAAAATGTAAACCCCATCACAGAATATACAGATTATGGGCTACAGGAACAGCATATACTTACTACTTTGACTGGGCATACATTCGCTTTCCTATTACTATTGTAATATAAATATTGTAACATGGAAGAACGAAAAAGCAGAATTATATAAATCACATATGCTCACTGCTTCATAAAAGACTAAAATAGTATCACAGACAGTAAAATTAATGTCAAAGGTACTGTGCATTTTAAAAGACCAAATTCAATAATTTAGCCAATTGCCTATGACAAACATGAAATGGAAATTAGGAAGACGTATTTAGGGGATATATATTTTGCACAGGTAATCAGACTAGCAGATTTTTGTCATTTTTACAAACTTTAGGTTTTCATTTTGATGGATTGTTGACTCTTAATAATTTTTAAAAAATTGCCTTTATTTTTAACATTAATTTTGTAAGATTGCCGCAAGGTCATTTCATCTCCATCCAATGGCATCTACATCTTAATATTAAAACAATAACTACACAGAAAAGGGCATTTCCTGGGGAGTAATGACTGGCTGGGAGGAGTTGATGGCCTGAGGCACTGCTGAGGGCCATTAACCCCGGCCAGTTATTAATCACCAGGAAATGCCCTGCACCAAGGTTGTTATTGCTATTTTAAGCACAGATTGAGGGGGCGAAATGGATATCTGAGCGTACAGGGGGATTAACACATGATGCCATTTCCTTTGTTGCGGCTTATGGAGGACATTTCTACAATCTACAGTCCTGATACTCAACCAGATCACACAGATCATTTTGAAGCACTCCATTGTACACACAGTAACTCACCAAACTGAGAAAACAGTTGGGATTTTTAAGAAATTGTCTCTTCCCTCTAAATAATAGTCTGCATGTTCACACTTTAATAAGATGAACAGAAATATGCAACTATTCATGTCACTGTCAGCAGAATTACTTTCTAGAAATATCTTTTCAATCATACTGTCTTTATGTTTAGGGCATTTCCTTTATCAATACTCCTACTTAATGACCACTCACATATCTGCAGAAAAGGAATTTTTAGCAGCAACTGCCAAAGCACATCCTGAAGCAGCTTACGCTGATGCTAGCCATTAAGGAGTTTGTCTTTTCCAATAATCAAGCAGATTGGGTCATTTTCTAGGAGATGGTTGGTGAAGTATTTCAGAAACTGCCTTAATTTTCTCCTACTTCTAACCCCAAGGCCAAAGTTTTAAAGATGTGTTCACAGTCCACAGAGAACTGTGAAAATTATTCTTTTTTTTCCAGAGATCAATAAATCACTTTTTAAATCAAAAGAATATTCTTAGCATATGTACAAATAGTCTTCTGCCTTACTGAACTACTCACTATTTTTCAAACCTTAGCTGTGATAGTAAAGCAAACAAAATAAGTCGTGGCTTTATAACATGCATAGAAAGAAAGTACAGTTCTGCACTAAACTAGTTTGACAGGTTCCTCAACAAAGCAGTAGTTTCCAAGTGCAAAACATAAAAGACCTACTCACATTTTTCTCAAAGCCCTAATTTGTCACCACAAACAAGTATATCTGAATCATAAATTGATTGTAAAAATCTCACTAAACTTACCATGTGGTCCTATTTTCAGTTACAAATTGCAGTTTCCAGCAACAGATATGTGCTTTCCTAAAATAAAATTCCCTCAAATTGATGGGCAGACTATGTGTTCCCATTTCTTTGCCAGATTAATAACCATATCTTTGAAAAGTTTAGAATAAAAACAACACCCAGGGAGAATATTGTGCAGTTGGGATCAAACATTATGACTGGTACTGCATGGTCATTTGAACATGCATGATCAGATACTGTCTCTGGGTAAACTTTTAGCAGATTTTCTTGTCTTACTGTATGTAGGATTGTCTGAGGTGACCCTCTGGAAATACAGCAAATCTTAGTAAATTGAAAGTAGCATTTGAATTACAAACCCCTTAGCACATAATTTCAGACTAGTACAAAATATATCTATATCTCAGCTTCAGTTCAAGTAATGTAGTTACATGCTAATCAGGTTGTCAAAATGTAATACAGGAACAATGGTCCAAAGACTGAGACAGGACTGGGAGGCAGAGAGGCTTTCTGATCCTGGGTGCAAACCTAAGAGCTCCTCTTTGTGCACTGACAGTGTCAATCCCCAGGAATGGGTTATGCAGTTCAGTCCCTCTTCTCCCACATGCACCAGCAGCAGCTCCCCAGGGCAAGCTCACTGTACTATTTCCCTAAAAAACTTGCCCAGCTTTTAAGAAATCTGTGGCACAGGATTTCCCTGAGTCAGAGGTGATGCTTTCAGATCGTTTTCCTGGTAGGTTTTTCTCAGCCTGTATGTACCTCTGGGACTGGCAATGCCCCATGAGTATGAGCTCCACAGCTGCTGAGCCATGTGGTGAAGAATCTCTTATCACTCATCTCCACCTATCACCCTTCTGGTTCCAATCCAGAAAGATGTGAACCACAAAGTGTATTCAAAACGTGAAGGGGAAAAAAAAAATCAACATGATGATATAATGATGTGTTTTGCTTTGTTTTCTTCCTTTCCTAGAAATTCTGTGTTTGATAAGCTTTATTTCAACGTTATTCAGCATTAAGCTGAGATTTTCATAGTGCTCCCTTACTGTAAGCCTAGTATAGTTAGCTTACATATAAATGTACATTGCTTAATCCCATCTGCATATGACTTGCATTTTTTTTTCCTCTGCCAGTTCATTGGCCAGTCAATCAGTAATGCAAGATTCTTCACAAACCTTTGTCAGCTTTCATCTTTATCTCCCTACATAACATACTATTAGCAGCAAAGTTTAGATTCTTAAAACTCTCTCTCTTTACCAGATTGTTAATAAACATTTTAAACAGCACAGAACACAGCACAGATCCCTAAAGAATTTTCCTGCAGCTCTCTATCCATTGTGGAAATTGACTATTTATTCCCTAACATTGTTTCCTACATTTAACTGGTTATTAATTCATGTAGGTTTTTTTCCTCTAATCTTATCATAACTTAATTTCTTTCAAATTCCTCAGTGAAGGACCCTACCAAATACTTCTGGAAACCCAAGCTCACTTTTATCATCGGAATTTCTCTTGATGTCCTCAAAGAACTATATTTTTTCAAAGGCATAGCATAATACAAAGGGAGTTCTTCACTCTTTTGTTTTTCTCTCTACTAGTTCCTTTTTTTAGAACAGCTTTTACTGATTTGCATATAAGGATAAAAGATTTTAAACCTGTAGTTCCTCAAATCTCTCCCAGAAAAGAGATTTTATATTGACTCCACGTCACTTTTCAAGGCTGAAGCAGATCTGCTATAGCCAACATGACTATCAAAACATGCTGGTAGATGAGATGACAGATGAGAATTTTCCTGTGTTTTCTCTATTTTTTTTTACTAACACCTAAGCCTAAGGAGTGAAAATTTACACCACCATATTTTTTAGCTCAGACTCATCTCTATTAATATTCAGGTCATGTCAGGTTTAAGCAGTTTTTATGTGTTGTGGAAGAGCGCTTCCAAAAAAAATTCCTTCATTATAAGCAAATGTGATCTTGAAGACACAATACATTAACATTTCTGTTACTAGCGTCTGGTTTTGTTCACTGTGTAAATCGGACTTGCTGAATTCCTCCTTACACTGAACACAGGAAAAATGAATCCTGCTGGCTCACAAGAACTGAACCAGGATCAGGAGCAGTGGGGACACCCTCAGGATGGGGGAAACGTGGAAGCTCCCTTGGAACATATAGAGGTATGTTGTCAATGTGTCTGCTGTTCTTTCAGGGCAGCTTTTTTCCTTCTCTTTTCTAGGAAGTATTTTTCTTTACTGCTTTTTATCTGCCCTTTTTCTTGTGGTGAATGACAAAGAGAGAAAGGAAATGTGGTCATGTGCTCTGAGATCTCTTCCTTTCTACCCACCACAGTAGTCACTGGAAATGAGGGAGTTATGGCCATTCTTGTGCTCCACACTCTCTAGGGCTAAGTGATTTAGTTCCCGGACAAAGCAATCAGTGTGAGTGCCTTATTCCAATCTCACCTTCCCTTTTCAGCTAGGATTTCCTCTGATATTAAGGGAATGGGCCTACTGCCAGTTTTCTGTAGTGAAAGGGATCTTTTCCATATGGTGAATTTAACAACTGCTGTGTGGGTTTTTTCACCTCCTACCAAGCATCCATGACGGCTGGTTTTGGGAAGTTTAAGCCGCAGCAATAACAACTTCTGGAGCTTTTTTAATGTGATTTGTGAGCCCGAAATTCAGATAAAGCAATCCAGGTAGCTGTCCAGCACTTCTGGGAGTGTGCAGGCTTCCAGGCAGCCCAGCTTGTGGTTCTCTCCCCTTTTGCTCTGTCCTTTTCAGTTCATGTGGAGAAGCATCTGGACTTCCAGCAAAGTCCTCTGATAAGCCTGAGAATGCACAGCACATACTCTCCCCATTATGGCGACTCTAAACCGGTTGATGTTGGTACCAAGTGAAGTCCACATGGGCATGGCCCTACCTGATTGTTTACGAATGTTTTATTCCAAGATTACAGAACTCATCAGGATGCATGAGGTTTATCACAAGGAGATACAACTTAGTAGGTATTTGGAGTACCAAGTATCATTTCTCTGTGATGGAAAGGTAAAGCTATCTATCCTAAGCCTAGCAAGAGCAAAACTATTGCTTTTTATAACCTGAAGCAAGTCCGTGACTGGTATCTCAAAACACAAACACCACGTACAACATCCCACAGGCCTCTAAAGCAAAAGCTATAATAATAGCTGCAAAAGTAAACAAAAATATTCCTAATATCTCTAGTGAGAAACCCAACTTTGACTTTCTCACAGTGAAGCTGTGAAGCCTATGAGTCCTTTGTATCTTTAGAGGTTTTCCACCTCATGTCCTTTAATTTTAAGTCTCGAAGGAGATCTCCAGCAATTTTAGATATTCTGGTCAATTCCTCTCAGTATACAGATCAAAGAATCTACTATTAGTGCAGACTTAGAGAGGAAAAAAAGGTTTATATAAATAGATAAATGTTGTTCCCAATCTGTAGATAAAATCTGTTTCTAAAACCTGAGCTGGTCCAACACAAGTTTGATATTTAGGACACCACTTCAGGGATCATGCTGACAAACCAATTAAACCTCCCCATGCAAAATATCCAAACAACTGTTGCAAGTCTATTTCTACTCACCTTGTAACTTCATCTCTTTGAACATTGCATGTTTCTGCACCAAAATTTATTTGTATGAGCAATGCACTCATATATGCCTGTTAAGATTGTATTTTTCTTCCTCTGTAGCCCTTTATCTTCTTCTATCCCCACAGGGTAGAATTAAACCAAATCTGGGTTTGTTACCTAAATTTTAAAAAAAATCAAACCAAGAACCCACAAAGACTAAATCCAAACAAAACCGGCAGCCCTATTTCATACTTCTATGGTAGAAAAAAAATTCATAATATAAAAACTAATTGCACCATTCCAGGAGATTAAAAAAAAAACCCCAAACAAATCAAAAACATAAAAACCCAACAAAAGCCCCCTAATGCTACAAAGAAGATGGTTACCAGCCTGGGATCCAGTGATCTGTTCTCACACACTCTGTAGCATGGCTACTCCCAACAGGTGTTCCTGGGACATTCTGAACAAAATGTTGAACAAAAATACATCTTTAACAGCTACAGCCTTGAAAAGCTGCTCTCTGCTGAGTAACTGTCAGAGAGAGTGTCAGCAACATTCTGCAAGCAGCAGAACAAACATTAAGACAAGATTTTTCAGCTTACTTTGGGGGTCCATGACTACTGTTTCTAGCAGAAGAGGTTTCTCAATTCAACGCATCATGACACTGATATCTGAATCACAGATTCAGTGTCACAGCTGACAATCTGGTATCCTATGTACATTCCCTAGAGTCAAGCAGGAGATCAAACTCATTTGTGTTGAGCTAGGAGGCCAAAAACTTACTTTTAAGACTTCAGTATACTAACATATTAAATAATACTAAAAAATATTAAATTTGGCATCTTCTTTCAAGACCCCAGTTCTTTTTTGTGGTACAAATCTCTCAGAAATTTGCTTGTTTGTGATGGACTTCTCTTAGTTTGGTAGGGAATGACATTTCCCCTGCAATCTATTTCAGGAAGTGTCCTGTCAAAGCCCTTATTTGTACTGCTGTGACCTCCTGCACATACCCAGACCCAAATGAATTTGCATATTGAGGTTTTTAATTGATTTGTTTACCTTATTATCATCTACAGGGCACCAATTATAGGAAGGTATAGAAAGACTATTTGGCAATTTTGTTCATCACCTTCTTAGTGATACCTTAGAACACATTTTCTTGCAGAGAAGTATTTTACTATTTTCAAATCTTGCTCTTTTCAAACTTGTTCTCCTCAGTGCAAATATTAAAGGGATTACAGCTCTTTTCTTTACCAGATCACCAAGACATATTGCCACCACCACCAGTATTCACAGTTCCCAGCACAGATAATGGCCAGATTGTAGCTATTGTCAAGTATATGAATATAAAATTTTAGCAGTAAGTTCTCCTCCCAGGCTTTATAACTTTTTTCCAACTTTCTCAGCCACTTCCCAATGATTAAATTTTGTAGATGTTTGCTAATGTAAAAGCCATTTTTTTTTCTGCACAGTTTTGATTCCTGTTCATATCATTAGGTGAGTTCTATTCGGCTGAATTCATATTTCCTAGGAAAACAAACTTCTTGACTGTACCATACTCTGTCATTTTTCCAGCAACATTTTGGCTGAAAAGTACACCAACACAACATAGAATCAGGTATCTCCTTGGTGAATAAAATATGAAAGTGGGACTTGTGACATTAGTGTCAGTTCTTTTACCCCATTAACTAAAGCAGTTCAACCACTGCACATCCCAGTCATGGCCTAGCCATCAGCTGACAACTTTATGCATTTCCCACCTGTGGTAGGTTGACCCCAGTAAGCAGCTTTTGATAATACTTTACCAGGTAACATACAAAATCCAGACACCGTCTGCTTTCTCCTCTGCTTGGACCCTTACAGTATTTTATTCGCTGCTAGTGGCACTGAAGCAAGTTTCTGGCAGGGCCAGCTTTTCCCTCATCCACTTGAAGTGGATTTGGGGTCAAAGGGAGAAGGTAATAGAAGAGGAGAAAGGGACAGACTGCCAGTCAGAGATATTTGCAAGCTACAAGCAAGAATCAGAAGACAGAAGAGACAAAGAATGAGACCACACACTACAGGGGTTGAAGACAGCACAAGGGAGGCGCTAGTGCCTGATTTATAGAGGCAATATGTCACAGTTAAGTGACATTGCCCACGGAGCTGTGGCTGGTGATCCTCTTCCACACAACCCATTGCAAAATTCAGTTTACCTCCTAGCCTCTGCTAGATGATCTTGTGGGATCATCTTCTAGCGAGGTGGCTATTTTGCTCTTATCCTTTTAATCTGCAACATAAATCTTACTCTAACTTACTTGTATTTCACAGCAAAAGTAATTATGTGTAAGTTTTGATTTGCTTTTAAAATTTGCCTTAGTAATAGAAGTTTTTTTACTGTAATCACTTGTGTCCTCATCTGTTTGGCCTTCCATTCGAGCAGAAAATGTCATTCTTTCTTTGTTAATTAAGTTCATGCGAACAGTTCTCAGAAACTGGCTTTGGTTTTAATAAAACACAAAGAGTTGAAAAACCCTTTCTAGAGTATGAGGAGCAATTGGGTGAAGGAAATTCTGCAAGCAGTAATTATACAGAATATCTCAAAATAAGCACCAAGAGACTTCTCAGTGAAAAAAATTCTGTTTTCAGTTAGCAACAACTTTACCATTATAATTATATGACAGTTCTTAGATGAGTTCACAGGCATGTTTTAAAAATCCCTGTAAGCAATGCCAAGGTCTACTGCTGGGCGCTGCTTCCCCTATATCCACACAGGCGTTCCCAACCTCAAAGATGCCACAGTAGCAACCATAGCCAAGGTGCAGAAACTGAAATCACATTCTCAAAGTAATAACTCACAGATAATGAGGGATGATCAGAAGATGTTCACCCCAGGAGCTCTGGAAGAGTGGGACTTCCTCATCCCACACACAACGCTAGGTCTCAGAAAATTCAAATCTTCCTTTTGAAATGCTGCTAGTGCTTTTCCTCACAGAAGAGAATGGTTTGATCTCAAGCATAAAGTGCTGTGAGGGATTTTTGGTGAAGACTGCAGTGGGATAGCATTCCCACAGCAGAAATGGCCAACAGTCTGCCTGCATGCAATATCCATATCCAATATGCAATACAAGGACTTTCAAAAAAGGATGTTAAAATCAAAATCAGGGTATTATAGAATATATAGGATATTATCTTTTGGTTCACACTTTCATTATGATGAAGCTCAGTCACAGTAAATAAAGTGACGAGAATCTGAGTAGAGAAATACACAGTCCATTCTTACAGGGAAGTAGGACATTAAACATGCAGCACTTTTACTGTCAATATGAAATCTTTAAACACTTTTATACTTGCTGATGTGCACATTTAAACACCAGGAATTAAAAAAACCCTCTTGATTATCTTCATGTCATAATATATTCAGGAATGTTCACTTATTTTGCTCATAGCTGAAGCATGGAGTTAATAACTTCAAGACAGAAAATATGCAGGCTCTGGGATTTCTAGTTCTTTCCATTCAAGGTAATGATTGAGGAGAACTTTACTTTCTGTGTTGTTGTCCTTATTCACAATAACAGTAGCTGAAAACCATTTATGCCAGCTAGCTGGTGTCATTGCTCCCAACTGTGATTATTACCTTTGAGACAAATATTCCCCACAGCCAAACAAGCTCTAACAAAACTCTACCCTTGTAGTGAAGTTAACTTTAAGTACTGGGTTTTTTCACCTAGAGCACTCAATTGCTTATAAAAATACTATAAGCATCTTTCACATTTGGATTAAGAATGAAAAGAACACATATTCGTTTTATGATCAAATTCAATTCACAGTAACAATTCTTATTATAACTTATATATGGTCTTAAATACAAAATTATTCACAACAGAACTGCTGAGCATCCACAATGGGATCAACTCTTTCCCTTGATATTATCTATTTGAAAGTAACCATCAGCCTAACTACAAAATCATGACTGTCCTGTGCATGACAGCAATTTCACAGAATTTTGCGTCATCAATATTATTTGGATGGGCTTTTCTGGTTTTTAACAATGTACCTGTATGTCAATAAAGCAATCTGCATCTACTGAATAAATACTAAATGTGTGGGTTTCACAAACCTGTAAACTAGAGATTCCAAGTAAGTATGTTGCATCTTTATGATTAAGTGGCACTTACATGGTTTGGAAAGTCAGCCTTCAGTTCAGTAATGCTTTTACACCAATATGCTGCTGTTTTCTCACTGATGAGTTCAATGTTTAGAAAAGAGCCTTGGCCTGGGCCATACAGAGGACCTGAAGTGGTTCCACGCACAATCCTTGGAGAGACATTGGTTACAATATCCTGCAAAATAGGAAATACTTTCAGACAGATTTTGCAAAGTGAGGTTTATGTTGATGATGCATATTATATAATAAAAGCTAAAATGTACCAGGTGTTTTAAAAATCTTCTGTTATAATGAGTAAAAGCTACAACTATAAGACAGTTCTCTAAATTAGCATATTCTCCAATTAAATTCTTTATATCAGAGGAGAAAAATGTTTGCTCTGTGTGTGAAATGCCATGATAATTGTAAAGAAAATGCCAATATTGTACACCCATGAAGTGCCATACAAAATATCACTCAAATAGTGCTTCTGTGTTGGGCAAGGAGCACACAAGACCTTGTGTAGAAACCTGTGTGGGCCTCAGTCATGTCCAGCAGACATGGGAACTATCCCCTCAAAGGTGATCAAAATCCACTTCCTACACTCATGGGTGAAGCTCAAAGAGGTGCAGCTCATCAGCCTCTCTGCTGCAAAGGCACGGGCCAGGCACCAGAAAAAGTACACCCGTACATCAAACTTCACAAATAAAACCATATGATTAAAAGAGATAAAAATCAAAACACAAATAAAAAAACACTAAAAACAAAGATTAATATTGTAAAGTATGACATTTCTGAAGGTCAACGTGAGGCTAGCAAACAATTTTGAAACACACAGTAAACACAGAATATGTTGACTTGTTTAGTAGTCTTAATTAAGCTGCAATGTCAGCAGATCTATATTAACAAAGAACTGTAAATTCTGACATTATTTAAAACTAAAGAGAAACATAGATGGCAAAATGTTCCTTTCGCCAATTTCCAATTAAAAATAATTTTGAGTAAAGGTCATTTATTTACAAACGTATCAGAATTATTTATTTAAGTACCCCTCCTCACCATCTTGTCATTTTTAGTGAGATAACATGAACCTCTATTAGTATATAGCAATTAAGGTAAATTTACATATTTTAATTAAGAACCATCCCATATAAAACAATTAGGGTAATAGGCATACTAACTGGATTTCATAACATTTGGACGTTTTTCCAGCTAGATAGACAGGAAACCTTAATTAGCATTAATTAGCACTGATCTGCATATGTTTGATAAGGCATACCCTTGCCACAAAAGATTATTTATTCCTGGATCTGCCAAATGCTGCAGTTACAGAGGATAAAGGGACTTTTCTTCACATTGTATGTAAATTTGAGGCAATTCTAATTTGCTTATAAAGTTGAATTAATTGTTATACAGTAAATATGCACTAATATTTTATATTGATAGGTAGTTATATGTCCACTAACATATGTAGAATCATACAAGGTAATCTAGGCAGCTCAACTATTTTCAGACCTAGTAAGTCTGGAACATGGACACCACATTAATCCCCCATTTTCCTATTATACTGTTCTCCTTTCATCACAAAACCTTCACCTGCCTTTCAACAGTTAAGTTATATTTTTAGGAAAAAATAATTCAGAACACTTCCTGAATTTATGCAAACCAAAACCATACAGCAAAATGCACTCCCCTCACTCCCTAAACAAATTACAGGAATTGCAGTTTATGCAGAGGAACCATTTACATCAGTTTGCTCCACATTATCCCCTTGAGCATTTCAGTCCTTTTAAATTGCCTCAGAGGAGCTTGTGCTGTGACTCCATCCTAGAAGGCTGTTTGTGCACACTGGCCACCATACCCTGTGAGCAAACACGCAGGCAGTGACTGGCAGCCTGAGCCAGTCCTGCAGGCACAGGGTGCACACGGGCAGCTGCGGCGGGCAGTTACCCTGACCACGCTGCAAGCAACCGGGGCTGCCTTCTCCCATGCTCCAAAGCAGCCAGCAGCTATGTGGCTACCGTAGCATGGCACTGGGCCTGAGCTAACAGCCTGTCTGCTGGTGGGAATTATTACTCCTGGGGTTTGTGCAAATTATGATGATATACATGGTCCAACTTCCATTTTTCGCGGCTTGCTTGTGTGCATATGCTTGCCAGATAATGCTTGGAGCCACCAATGGTACTGCTTGTTATCTCACTGTGTGCAAGCCTTGGTGGTCTTCCACTCCGTTTCATTTTACTACAGGTAAGAATTCAAAGACTGAGCTATTACAGCCTAGATTATACCTCTTGTGAGGCTCTCTCAAAGCTTCTGCTTCCATGTAAAAACACTGCAGTTTTCCTATCTGCCTTGGGTCTTCAGGCATTCTCTTCTCTCTTGAGAGACCTGGCTTAGACCCTGCAACTGCTGCTGACACCTCACAGCTTTGACACACTCTGTCCCAGAGCTCAATTATAATCAACATCCGAGTGACAATTTCTCTCTCCAGGATCCCAAAGAATGGGATTAGGGAATGTACAGACTTTGCAAGCTGTCTCAAAAGCAGCCATTCTTCACTTTAATGACCACAAGACATACACGGAGCCATATGAAATAGTAACCACATGTACATCTCTCTGCCTACGTTTCTTCACAGTTGAATTTTCCTTGAGATTTTGTGAGATCCCCTTTGGTGCTCAGGGACCTTCCCGTCCTGTTCCCCGAAGCACAGACATGTTTCTTCCAGTGAAGAAGAGGCTTCCACTTCCTCCCCACTGCCTCTGTGTCGCCAGACCTCTCTGGTGTGTCCGGGCATCATTTTATCTTTCCTGACCAAGCCCTTTCTGCTTCCAAAGATCCTTCCTGGCTTTGAAATCCAAACATTACCACCTGGCTGCTTTGTCTTGGTTCCTTGCGGGAGGGATATGGTGTCCTTATTTAAGATCTAGTTCCTCATTTGCCCCTCCTAGTTAAGAGTAAACTGGATGGAAAGAGTCTGTAATGACTGACACTCTGGCACTCCTCCTGTCTCTTGTTAGCACATGACAGCCCCAGGCACAGGAAGACACACAGTTCATGGAAACAAAATGGAATTTATAACTTATGTGATGATTCAAGGAATCTGTCTGTGTACATACAAAATAAAATCACACAAGTGACAGAATAGAAAATTGTCTCTTTGAGATGAGTGTGAAATACCTACACAGAACGTGCCTTACCAACCTCTTCATCGTCTGTCTCCTGCCATGGCTATGAGAAGGCTGAACAAGGAAAGAGTTAGGCAAAGGATCTCTTGGCTGGACTTAGCCAACTTCATGGCCCACAGTCTCAGGAATGAATTTTATGGAGCACCAGAGGTTGTTTCACTAAAACAGGAAATTCTGGTGGCTGGCCCAATTGCTACTGCTGTCTCCAAAGACAGCAGGTAACAGCAGGGCAGCTGAAGTAGCCTTTGTGCTTCAGTCCATGGGGTTTGTGATAAACCACCTTCTGGAGTTTTAATTAACACTGACTTTTCCTGTTCATGGGAACTGTGACCAAATGCTGACATTGATAATTCCTTTTCTTTTCTGAAACCCCAGCTTTTTCCTTTTATCCCAACTCTGCACACAACCCTTTTATTGTTAATAAAAATTACCGTGTGCATAAAACGCCACAAAGAACTGAAGTGAGAAGCTTGAAAGGAAGTGCTTCAGGGTTTGAACATAAAAACTTTATTGGCTCTAAACAGAGAGATGACCTGAGCAATGAGTTGGTCTGGTTCCTGATGCAGGTGAAAGGAGAGGTTCACATATTGGAACAGAAGAATTTCTCCAACGTCTAAAACAAATCAAGCATCTAACTCCCCCATTCACAGGAGGCAATGTATGGTCCTTGAGAAAAACAGCACAGCGCTTTCATGTACTCTGAAGACCAAAGATAGAAGACTTTTAATAAGGAGCAACTAGGGGAGAACAAAGCTTATATCTTTCCACACTAAAAGACAAAGCTTTGGGAAAAAAAAAAAAAACAAAAACAACCTGAAAAAATAATTGGCACAGATAACAGAAAATACCACATAAAATTAATTTGTTTCATGGGGAAATATTGCAATTCAATGTGGACTTGGGGATTAGGGAAACTGTATTCAGTACTTCAGTACTAGATTACAGCAAAAGAACCTGGTTTGGGGTTAATATAAATGAAGAGAAAGACTGACAACAAATAGAATCAAGGGCCAACCATGAATTATGAATATTTCAGTTACTGAATCTCTTCCATTGACTCAAAAGCTTATTCATTTCTCCAGAAGAGCACAGCAGAAACAATCAAACTAATCCTGCAAACATCTCTAGTTCAGGACATCACCAAAGAAAGTGGCATTACACAGATAAAAGCGCTACTATCCCGCTGCTTTTGGATTCCCCTCTTCTGTGTATGACCAATTCTGGTATTCTAGTAACTTGAGACTGAGTTAATTTGCACTACACATATATTTCTGTTCCTGTTGATTAATTAATTAACACACTGAAAAGATGACCCAAGGCATTGATCAGGCCCCATTTGCTCTAATAATCTCTGAACTCTGCAATCAGATCATTGAATTCTAAACTACTTAAGTCTAATGGGCTGGGAGATTTGAGACATCATTTTAAAGATAAAGTCCAGACATTCAGCATCTTTTAGTCAACTAAATTTATTTCAGAATGTATCAATGTATCAGTCCATACATTACTAGTCATTCTGTTTTTGTTTTGCTTCACACTGTCCACATTTGCAGTTGGTAATTGCTGCAGATTTTTGTACTGTAAAATCACAACCATGCTGCCTACAGTGGCCAATGAAAGCAGGACAGCAGGGGCATTTCAAGTTTTAGGGCATCCAAAGGGTTGTAGGGCACAGCGCTAGATCATGTGATAAGTACATCCATTGCGTGTTCCTCCTAAACCTATCAGCACATTGTGAATATTAACATTGTCATCTGAGGGCATGGAAGTTAATGACACATAGAAATTAATCAAGCCAGTCACTTCTCTCTCTGAGTTATTGTTTGAGGGGAACCAAGAAAACAGCTCTTCATTAACGGAGTTCACTTTTTATTTCATAATCATGTCTCCCAGAAACTAAAAAAAGGATTAAAAAAAAAATGGCATTTGGAGAAAAACTTTTTAAGAGGCCAGTTGCAGAAAAGCAGTCCCCCAAGAGCTGCACCACCTCATGCCTATTCAGTTGATGTAATTATACTAGGCAAATACAATAAAAGATATATAATGATATAAAAAGAACCAAGAGAAAAAAAATCTGTATGATTTTTCATATCAAAACTCTGATGTGTTTCTATTGATTTGCAGAGCTTGAAACATTCTTTTTCTGCTTAATTTTTTTTCAAAATTTTTCAGCTAAAAGTATGTTAATGAACACTTTAAATAACAGAGTTGCTGCAAGGAAAAGAGAGGTGAAATTAAAGAAAACTGGAAAGTTACAAAAATTGCAGTTAATGTAAATGCTAAGGGGGGCAAAAAACAGAATATGGAGAGGAATTGAAAGTTACACAGTTATAACTGTATGGAAAATTATAGGGAGAAAATGCAGTTGCTACTCCTCAGATGGAATGTGGTCAACACGCCCAACTTCCCACACACGATACATGCAACACCCAAAGATAAAAAATAGTATAAAAGTAAGTTAAAAATGGGGAGAAGATAGGGAAGACTCCACCACAATTTCTGGGATCAGTCGAAGGGAGCCATCTTCTCCCCGGCAGGGATGCCTGTTGGGTACAAACTGTATTTTTATGTACACTTTTTATGTACACTTGATTATCTCAAGCAAGCTTTTGTTAGGAATTAGAGCTTATCCATATACCATTTTGAATACAATCTTGCAGCCAGATACTATCACCAGCAATCTTTGAACTTTAACCTGTCACAATCTTCTATTACATTAATAAAAATGTTCCTCTGTACACTATTAACAACTTCAAGGGTGCTGGCAGCTGGTGGCAGTGGGTCATACACTCAGTTGTGGAGCCCCAGGAAGGGTTGTCTCTTGTGCTGTGGGACCCTGAACATGTCAGTGGAGCTGCCCTCTGCCCTCTGATCCTGGCTGAACAGTCATTCAGTGAAGGGTGCCCATAATGGGACACTGACAGACTGGTGGGACACAAGGGTGTTGGCTTTCCTGGGGCACGGACAGACTAATCAAATACAAATGGTTTGAGAAAATCACCCCTTCTACATGACGGTTGTTTAAGAGAACACCTGGGCATTTTTATTCTGGATATGGAAAATAAATTAATTGTAGTTTTAATTAATATATTAAGCAATTGTACAACTATTCACTCCTGAAGTACAGTTGTTCTGCAATGTAAATGGCCACAGCACAATTAAGGTTTCAAATAAGATCTTTGGATTTTAAAAATACATGTAATCATGCCATAACAAGTGTTAACAAGAGTTTTCTTCACTCTGAAAGCCTTCTAAGAGACACAGAGAACTGCCTTGCAGCACTGACCCCCAAAGTCAATCAAAGTCACTTCATACTTCAAATTATTAATGTACTTCTCAGCTTTAACATACGAAAGCAGATAGGAATTAGTGACCATTGTCAGTTTCTTTTCATTAATATGAGAAAAAAAGATTAAACACAATGAGCAGATTACTATTTCTAACTAAGTTAATTTACTTGACCTTTCTTTCTTCTAGGAAAGGAGGGTGTTGTACTTGCCAAGTGGAGTATGTATCTGTACATTCTTGGGTTTGCTGTTCACTAAATGTCAAAGTGAGCACCAAAGCAGCCACAATTGCTTCTTTGTGAAGGAAAGATCTAAATAAATACCTTATTAAGGTAATTTTAGTCCAGTATGTCAAAACAGCATATCTAAAGTTAGTACACGGTAAACTGCAATGTAAAAAAGCAGCTCAACTCCAAGTTCCTACCTTACTATGTTCAATACACCACCTTTAAATGAATAACAAAGTACAGTAGCTGGAAAATGCAGTCATTTAGCCAAATTATGATGTGCCTTTCTCCCCAACATTTCAAAAATATATATTGAAAAGGTTGTATAGACTTCAAAATCTAGTATGCATGAAATGTTTTTAGAGCTTATTTTCTAAATACTTTAATCAACCCCCAACATCAAGATTCAGTTCACCCTAATTACCCTAGTTAAAGTTCCTTAGTAGAATTTTATTACAGTTTCACCTATGTGAAAACATGGAGGAGACTTTGCCTTTTTCTGCCTAATATCACAGTAGTTAAAGCATTCTGGAAATCTGGCTCACTGCTGTTTGCACACCCTCATAGATAGGAACGGCGTCACAGACTTATGTCCTTGTAATTCCCTGCCAACTCTCACTCAAGGTCTTGCGATGATTTGCCTCTTCTGTGACTCAGCTGTCTAGCCAGACTGTGTCTAGTATCACCCCTTCTGGAGTTTTAACCATCCACAAAAGGCAAGTGAAACCTGAAGCAACAATACCACTGCACACAGTGCTGTTCCCATACAACCTTTCCGAGTTGTTCCTCCCCTCCTCTCCATCAGAACTGAGACACACTACATCTCTGCAGGGTTGCTTTTATGAGGCCCAAAGCACTGACTTACGCTCCTGAATTTCCCCAAGTCAGAATTTTTTCCAGCTGAACTGGAAGATAAATGTGCAGTAAGGACCTCTACAAGCACAAACCCCTTCCAACAGTTACAAGAACTTATCTAAGTAGAGTAGGATTTTTGCAAAACATAGGAAGATTTACTGGCTCATGGAGAAGGCAAGAAAATTTACTTATGATTTCCACCCAAGGAGATTTAGCCACTGGCTGGCACCTTTCAGTGCACAAACCACTGCTATGTTGCACACATTGCTGCCTGTTTAACTTCTAACACCTACATTTACCTTTTTTTTTTTTTAGTGAGGGAATAGGCTAGACTTTATTTTTCCCAAAAACAAAACCTCATCTGTGTTTCTCCTCACTCTCTCCTCTTTCCCTCAGTGCATACAGACACATTTTTTAAAAATGAAAGCTACCCTGACAGAAAAACTTGCCTCAGAACATCCCACCATGCAGAAGCTGCTCTAATCTCTCCACCACCAAGTATGAAAAATACAGTACCATAAAGACACCTCTTTTTTTTCATTGCTTTTGTGAATGAAGTCTACACCTAACCCTCTCTTCCCTCTTCACTGCTCTCCATTTCTTGAAGACAGATACATCATGATAATATGATGTAAAATAATTATTTTTAAGTTTCTTCACCAAAATAAGAACTGAATTTAAAAACATATTACTTCCTCAGCCTTCAAGCAAATTTCACATTGGTGATTCAAAGCCTAAGTGTCCTGATCCTAATGTGTACAGAACACATCTTGAAAAGGAACCTAGCTGTAACCCACAGTTGTGCTTCTTAGCTTTTACATACAAGATTTATTATGCTATAGGGGGGAAAAGGATACCTTAAAAATATTATTATCTGTCTTTTGATGTCTGTTTGTCCTGTGTTTGCAAAGATGAAAGTCCCCAAATCTGTACTTATATTCCAGAAGTCTGGAACACAAACAGTGCTTGTAAATCTTCCTTAATATCCTTACTCTATTTCTTGACTGAATAAGCTGTGTTATGCATACTATTTTTTAAAAAATAGACCATTACCTCATAAATGCTTTTACAACATTAAACTATTGCATTTGTGTTTATTAAACCAATTTAACACTACAGCTTCAGCAAGTAAGCTGGCTTTCCAAATCACAAAGTTAGCTCAGAAAACTGCAGCCCCATAAGGGAAAAAGCAATGCGTCAGGACTTTGGAGAAAAACTGCTGAACCACTCATATTGTGTGAAAGACAAATGACAAGTTAGAGGCTTAGTTGCAACATATTTAATGTTTTTCTATCCTGTCTCATTAGTGCTTTAAGATTTAACCATGAGAATGCATGAGAAACTTAAAAATTTACAGACACCGAACTTCATTTCTACCTAAGCTTTTATCACTGCTGCTTACTCAGCACACCTTCCTTACAAATGCAATTCCCAGACAGAAGGCCATCAGTACTGATAACTTGTGATGAAGACAGCAAAATCCCAGGCTCTTTAGATAATCTCACTAGATCAGTGTATTAAATAAAAAAATTTACTCTCTTTACTTTAGGATAATTGTGGAACAATCCCTTCCCCACTGTAATTCAAATAGAAATGGGTTTCTGCCCTTGCTTAAAAGAACAGCCACCCCCAAACTTTGTTAATTCAGACATGACAGTTTGTCTCAAAGTCACAATATTATAAACTTAAGCTTGCTAAAGTAATAAATTAGGAGATTCAAATGCAAGTCAAATTAGGAGTAGAAGTATAAAACAGTAGAGTAGCAACTATAATGTTTATGTCAAACCTGCAAATATTTTCTAGTTGAGTTGTATATTTCATAAGGAAATGAAGTATTTGATCTTTGCTGACAATTACATTTGCTTGAGCATTTTAAAAAAACCCCACTTTTTACAATACAAGGCCATATTGATTTAAAATTAAAACATTTAATTTTCTTCTCTTTTTTTACATATTTGCTTGTTTTCTAGGCATTAGAATATAAGGGCACTATTACTGTAATTACAAAGATAATTTTTGAAATGCATTATGTCCTACAGCACTTTGCCTTGACAAACAATTACTAGATATCACATTCAACAGAATACATAAAGCAATTTCTATCACAAGGTTAAAATTAGTCTTTGAACAAAAGATGCTTTCAAAGCAAATCCAAATTCTCATCAGCTTTATATCAGTTTCTCTGTGAGACAGGGAAGTGAGAGATGGAAAGGAGAGAAAGAAAAAAAAAACCAACTGAAGGACATTTTAAGAATTTCTTGCTAGCGATCAGTGTGAGCACACATTTTATCAGCTTTCTGATAAAGGTCTAAGCAGAAGGACATGATTAAATTTCTGCTGTCAAACTGTATTGTGGTCAAAAAGTACATCATCAAAGAAGAGAGAAGTAGAACTTACAGTTTTTGAAAGAAAGTTGAATTTGTATGCAGACATTTACTTTTGGATCTGGTTTTGCAGTTCAGGATTATTGGTTGGACTCGATGATCCTAAGGGCCTTTACCAACCTAAGTGATTCTATGACAGATGGTTCTTGGTGTTTTGATATAGTAAACTACCTAATCAATGAATGGTTGCTTTAGCTGACTGATGAGAAAAATGTTCAGTAATTGCCTTAAAACATTAATTAATTTTCAGTAAGAGGTCACAAGAACAGAAAACCATGATGCAAATAATGCAGTACGAATGATTTGAGGAGAAGAGAATGAAATAAAATAGCAGGTAACTAAAACATCTGCACTGATTGCAGCTTTTGATCTGTATCTTAAACTGATATTTCTGTACCATGGCTTCTAAGGACCTCTGTACACTCACAAAGGTGGAAAATTAATGCAGAGTAACTGAAATACAGTACTTTAGTCTATAATGCTTACCCTTGGGACTACAGTTGATTTAGATCATAAAAACTTAGCTTGCCTTAACAGACTATTTTCCAGACATCTACAAATATTAGCCCATTTTCAGCTGTTATCATCCTTTCTAATCGGCAATCAAAACTTGTTGTGAAGCAAATGTACCTAACTGACCAAATAAAAGAGCAGCAATTCTTAAGACTTTCTAGATGAGTGCTATTGAATGGTTCCATGAAATGTGAATGAAAAGGTACTTACAAAAGTGTGAGTCTAAGAAAATCATGGAGGAAGCAACATAGGTAAGACCCCTTAAAAAAAAAAATAAGACCCAGGAAAGAGAAGGAAGAATTATATTACATTTGCGCCAGTAGGTTTGAAAGAGTCACTAAAGGCAGTAATGCTTATAAGGAGAATACAAATTCCTTCTGGTAGTTGATGGGGAGACCAAATTAATATAGTTTTTTCAAACATCATCGTTAGAGAAAACTCAGTGTTAGTTTCTATAACACTGTTTTCTGATTGCTGAACAAATTACTGTAAGAAGGCCACAGGGTAGTATCAGTATCAGGAGGTGACCTAGAAGCTGAGACACACAAGACCACAGAATGAGCTCATCTAGAAGAAAAGTAGAAGAGAATTGCACTTCATCTCATAATTCTAACACAGCAATACCAATCACTGCTAATTAGGCATGTAACATCTTACTGGAAAAAAGCAAAGAGTTAACTATTTATTTAAGAGACAATACTACACGGATTAAAAAAAGCTCCTGTCAACAACTCTGGACACCTGTACCACACTCATTTATTGCCTAATTAAATATTAACATGTCCTGATAGAATCTGTGGTATAATTTTAATTACTGTTTTCTCACAGGGAAGCCATATAATCAATGTATTTCTAGCTGTTCCTAGAGGCTGTTTTGTAAAACTCCATTAGCAAATTGTGAAGCATCACTAAAATATTTTCCTCAAGATTTCTATAAGTAAATCAAGACTATTACATTCGCCTAGGATGAAGGGAGACTAGATGCCTTCCTTCAGGGGAAAAATACATGATTTCTTCAAGAATAAAAATGTTTTAACTACAATCCTACTTAAAGACTCGTTAAAATCCTTGCACAAAGAATCAACATCAGGGAGTTACAGATCACCAAAGTTATATTTAAATTTATGTGTAATCCAAAGTATTTTTCTTGCTGGATTGAGTAATTAGGATGAGAGTCACATTACTTCCTTCAAGCATGTATTTAAATTTTCTGTGGGGATGAATGGCAAATATTGAGGTAAGTCTTGAACCTACTTACGTATTTTCTTTTTCCATTAGGACTAAGAATGCTAAACACTATAAGCATTGATTAACATTCCTGTGTATTTAGGGGTCAGAAATGCAAGGCAACAATACCAATTCTATTTGGGATCTATTTAAATAGTTAGGTATACAACTTTAAAAGTATCAATTCTACAGGTATCACTAAATAATTTCAAGTTGTAGAAAAAGAGGTACAGGGAACGTGGAAGTATTTAAAGGACTACTATGCTTTACATTCCAATGATAATCTAGCCATAGACTACATTTTGATAACTGAGCTCTTGAACATTAACTTTCTTTTGAACATACTCCTTTTATCTTTTTCTGTGTAAAAGTCTCTGGAAGTCAAAGGGTCTTTTGTAAGAGCAGGGATTTCAAGGCTAAGCCACATTCTCAGAGTCTGATTATACAGAGATCTGGATAACATAATCATGGGGATAAACAAACCATGAAAATATCAGCCCCTGTGAATTTTAACTCAGCATTTGAACATCCAGTAAGAGATCCAAACCAATTTAAATTCAGCCCTACATTTTCAACAGGATCTTTAAAATAGATTTTGATTTTTTACGGGAGGTCTCAGCTACCTTAAAAATCTTTAAAAATCCCTAGCATTTTCCTTTTTGTATTGGCTACCCGAGTGACTCACATTGGAATATTGCATGCAAACTGTTAGATTTTATGTTCACAGAAATAAAAGTAGTTGAACTACTTTTCAGAATAGGTTTAGGCTAAATAAAGAAAAATCAAAAAATTGACAACATTCTTTCAAAATTACTTTTCTATGAATCAGCTTGCAAGGTATCTCAAATCTTGCACTGCAAATTAAACTATCATCCTTAATTAGTTACCATTTTGTAATGACTAAAAGGTTTTTTCTGACCCCTAGAATCATGGAACAAACTCTGCTGCCATATTTTGATTGATAAGGACACTGCACTTCTCTGGCAGGATAGCTCATAGAGAACTTGGGATAGGATGTATACAACCTAGGGAGAGCATTTGGGAATGCAAACCCTGGGTGGACCAAGCTCAGGAAGGGTAGAACCAGCATACCTGGGTCCGTCCCCGGGAGATGTGAGCTCCTCTGAGAGCACTGTGTGATCGTCCATCAGTCATCATGAGGGGCACCACACATGGGCTCAATAATCTAGACAGAGATGGCTTTTTCCACTTGGGAGCTTCAAAGTGGAGATTTCTGGCCTGAAGGGCTGACTCTGCTTTTCCAGACTGAGCTCTTAATAAATAAACATTCAGTGTTTGCAGATGTTATACCCTCTCTGACAGGCAGAAATCCATGTAGAGAAGTGCTGAAGCGCACATAAAATTTTTATGCCAAAGGACAAGCCCCGTTTCCCATCTGCTTGTAGCAGACACAGAGACCCCATCTCAAGTTTGGTTTTTCTCTACATTTACCTGAAGTTTTCATAGCAGTAGCTTAGTCAATTCCTATTAACTTTTTTTAATGCCCATGAAAAATGACACGTTCTATTGGCTTTTTAAAATCCACCCTGTGGGACATAAAACAAATTTAATAAAGCAAAAAGATCAAAGCTCATTAAAATATTCTTGTAAGAACCGAAAGCAGCCATGATACATGGAAATTCCTAGCAGGACCATTTACCTGTTTACCACTGAGGAAAAACATTATTCTAAGCTAAGCATGTCTTTTTTCATTAAATGTATACCAGGTCCCAAACCCCAGGCCTCTCTGGAGTCATTGCTCAGGTCTGTCAGTTAAGTAAATATGCTCATCAGAGGATCTATCAGCACACACAGCTAAGGTAGATATGAAGTCCATTCCCCTTGAAATCAATAGGAAGGTGGTTGTTAGACACTCTAATTGAGTTAGGGTTTCATTGGGGAATGTGTGGTAAATGTTCCCACTATTACTGCCACAGGGGTGCAAGAAAGTATACAAAGCTGTGGCTGGATCTCTGGCACCATTAATGGCACAGCCAGCTGAGACCTGCTACAAAAGGCTTATGTATGCTCAAATCTGAAATACTAAGAGTGGATCTTTCCTGACCTAGAGAGGGCAGCTTGACTTGCAGGTTCTCTGCTTATTCCAATAGAATATTCATTTAAACTTGGGCAAGGATTCAAAAGCTTTCCTATGCTAAACATAAAAAGTCAGGGACAAAGATATTTAAGGAGGAATAGGGGGTTAGCCCCACAAGTCCTTGATTAGGGATGATTATACTAGTGGTAAATACAATGTAGGGATTGTCTTTGCCTCCTTTTTCCTACCATGGAACTATGGCGTTTAAAGCACAGCTCACTGCAAAATGTCACTAAGAAACAGGATTGCTTCCATGTGCCAGATCACAGGAGCAATCTCACTCCAAGGGCAATGAAACCAAGTTTGCATCAGGGCCAAGGAGAGCTCCAGCATCCAGCATTACCTCACACATCCAGGAATTACTGAGACTCTTCTCAGCCCAAAGCTTATTCCCACGTACGAGATTAATCTATACAGCACAGTCAGTGCTCACTTAATGGGCAAAACAATTAAGTATATAGGCAGGTATCAGCTGTATCTTTCTGGTTTTGGAGGCAGTAGGGGTCTGGATTTTTACACCTGTGCTATTTTAGACAACCCTCCCCTTGGCTCTTCCTTCTGTACAACCAGTATAGAGCAGCGCAGACTTCTTTGCTGCACACCTAGAACAGGATGGATAAAATTATTTTGTGCACACACCAGTACAGCAGGAGCTCATGGGATTTAAATGGGATTTTGTAAACTGCAATGCAAAACACTGTGGGGCAGATCCCAAGAGGATTGACAAAATCTGATAAATTCTT
This sequence comes from Donacobius atricapilla, assembly GCA_013397315.1. Classification (NCBI taxonomy): domain Eukaryota; kingdom Metazoa; phylum Chordata; class Aves; order Passeriformes; family Mimidae; genus Donacobius; species Donacobius atricapilla. The sequence continues at coordinate 674,294 of WBMY01014150.1, forward strand.
AAACTACATTCACACAAACTAGTTACTGTAGGACCGTATTGTAGTTGTAGTATTATTTTAAGATGGAAACCAATTGGGCATTATATAAACTCTTTATGCCACACATCTTTTCACAATTTATATTTGTATATTTTAATTTTATTTAAACACATATGCCATACATATGCATATTTGTAAAATAAATGGCAGAAATTAATTTGCATAATCCATACTTTAAGTGATTTTTTTTTTGTATGATTTAACCCATAGCCTCCTTAAGGGAAAAACCTGTTTAAAATCTGACTCACACCATTATTCTGTGATATTTAGTGTCATTAGTATAATAACCCTTCTTAACCGGGCCCATTCCTGCAATTAATTTAGTTTTCACAGTTCCCATCAACTCCAATATTCATTCCAATATGGTTTCACTGCCAAATCTGATCCTTATTGAAGAAATACCTTTTTACTTTTTCTGTGACTAGAAGGGTTCTGAAAATAGCTAATTTCCTAAACCTTGTACATGTACAACCACCAAGAACCCAGCCCTTAGTGAAAGAATGTGTGTTCTTTAAGTGTCTTTCCCTACAACCATTCTGTTCTGCAGTAATGTAACAACCTACTTGTGAAAATACATTCAACTACTTCTTATTTACACATACTGGATTTTATACCATGAATTCACCTAGTTTTAATTATGCATCATTGCCTAGCGATACAGGAAACAGAGCTCCCCTGATCTTGATTGTGAACACTAGCATCTCAAAATTTTTTTATTTTTAAAGTGAAGATAAGTTACTTCATTAAAAATAAATGAGGTATTTTTTGTCAGTTGATTGGACACTGAGTACACATAATAAATCACCAAAAGCATTGTATGCTGGTCTATGCGCTAACCTTGAGTTGCAGTTTATCTATTGCCTGCAATTCAGGAGACAATAAGGCATTTTACCCAATCAGCTGATCAGCTGAAGGAACTCAAAAGACTGAAATGGCTTTGAAATACACAGGCTTTTAGATATCAAATTACCTCTGGAACCCTCTACCCAGAAGTAACTCAAACAAAAGCCATTTGAAATACTGCTTCAATATTCAAAAAAATCAATAATTTAAACCACAGGTTGAACATTTTTACTGCTTCCACTGCAGACTGTCATTTTTTGAAATGAAAATGCTAACAGCACCAAAGGGGAAAGCTCCGGCCAGCCAAGATATGTGTGTGCAGGCGTGGATTGGCTGGAAATGCTGGCTTACTTTTCCTCCCCCATTTACGTTTACATAAGATCTCTTAAAATAAACAACTCTCATTTCCACCACTTGGAAAAGAAAAATTTTTTTCTTTGTTGCACTTGATGTTTCTGTCCCTGAGAGCTCTGCTATATCAAGACACTCCACTGTAAACACGTGCTGAATGCAAATACTACATCCTCAACTATGCTATTAAGTCATATCATTTTGTATGTAAAAGGCACAAACATCTAGGTTTTGAATACCAGCCAGCACACTGTGAACTCTTGATTAAAAGACAGAGAAGCAGGGATATGGGTGAAGTCGTGTCCCGGCATTTACACTAGGAGCAGGAAGCAATCCAGCACATGTTGCAAAAGCCAAACAAGAATGGATGGTCCACTGCCCATGACACCACTCATTTAGGCAGAGAACTGGCTATCTGGAAAAAGATTTCTTAAAAGACAAGGAACACACACATGAGGAAGAGACCTGGTAGGAATGTGAACCCTTGAACATAATTGAAGAAAGCTAGACATTGAGGATGTTGGACACAGAATCAAGTCTCTCCTCTGCATAAATTTAACCATCAGGTACATTTTTAGCACAGCTTCAAATATGTCACTCTCTTTCTGTAGAAATTGTTTATTTGGTCATTTAAAATCTCATTAAATCCTTGTGCTCTCTGGAACTAATTTTTTTTAGAGTTGTGTTAAAGGAGGAATGTAAGAAACACAAAAAACCCCACCCAAAAAACAATGATATAAACATCACAAGACAGAGCTTATGTATCTACAGGTATACAACCCCCAACACACAGTAAGAACAATTTTTGTTACAGTAGCAAAACATCACTTTTAGTATTGTAGAGGGGCATAAGGAAGAAATCATAAGATTGATGGCCCATGGTTTATAATTTTAATATCTTACTCTCAGATATATTCTTATTCTCTCACACATTTTTAGAGCCAACTCTAACCATAGTGTTAAAATAGAAATGAAAATGTAAATTATATTATGAGAGTAAAGTTGCTCAAGTAAAAAACTATGCATTTGTATATATACAGCATTATTGTGAAGTGAAAATTTTGCATTTCTATTTTGAGAAAAAGAAATTATAATATACTACTATGAATTTTCTCACTGATAGATTTGTTGAAGTTTAACTGAGATAAATGCAGATTTTTAGCATAGAATAAGAAATGATGAAAATATAACCATTTCAAAAATATATACTCCAAAAATTGGGCATGGACTCCAATACTCTGTTCTTCTTAAAGGCACAAAAAATTTCTGGATATCAAACAAAAAAATCCACAAATGTCAACAGAGAAATTCATCTGAGTTTGAATATATCTAGAATATAGGAAAATAAAATTTTGCTTATTTATGTGTTTGAGACCTGTGTTACCTCCATGTGAAATCACCTATTTCAGGTAATTCTGTCAGTCTTTAAAATATACCTCCTACACAAGAGCAGAAATCAACTGACCTTCTGAGAACACTGTTCTTGGCAGCAATATAAACTTAAACAGAATAATAAAAATCTAGTAGCAACGAGAAACCCAATATTTCATCCTTTCCTCAGTTCTTGCAAAGTTAGGGAGGGAAAACAAGCTCTTCAAGTCTGCGCTGGAGTTAAGGGATTTGGGCTGTTACACATCACCGTGGGCAGGAGCCCCAAGCACGTGCAACAAGAGTGTTCTCTGAACTGCCAGCATCTCCTTCTGCTCCATCCCAGCGCATCCAAAACAGGCAGTGCAGGCTGTGGGCAGTTTCAATTCCCTCGGCAGAATTCAAGCCATGCAGTTCGTCACCACTGGTAATGTTTGGATAGATTTAAGACCCAGTCCAATATAGCATGGGCTGGCAGTAGGGTAATCTTGAAATATAAAGTATGGATACTCATGGTAAAGCTTGTATTCAGAAAATAAAAGAGGAGTTGGCTTCTGCCTCTTATCTGTTGTTGCAGCTACAGCCTGGGATGGAACTACACCCCTCAGCCGGAAGGACTGATAATTCTCGTGCTGTAGCCTCTGGATGTTTCCTCTAATAATCCCAGCATCACTTCTATCTTGTCTGCATTGACTTTTGCTCAGCATGCTTTCAACCGTGCCCCAGTCTCCCACAAACACTGAACAATGCAATCAGCTGCTCTAGCTATATCAGCCGAGAGTTATAAAGCTGAGTTTGGACATATTGAAAACACTTCAATCAATGTCATTTTACTACACCTTCTCTATGGCTTGTTATACACATTAAATAAGAGGGTGCAAACAGGAGCCCTCCTGAACTGCACAGGGAGAGAACCATCACTGGCAATAAAGCTGAACACAACGCCAACACTGCGCCGACAGCATGCTCCTCTCACTCCACTGTTTAAGCATGAGGCTTGAAAACGGGGCAGGAAGATGCTTTGGGACAGACTGCATTAGGGACATCTGGGAAATGTTTCCAATTTTTATAGATTCCACAGTCATGTAAGATAGACCAACAACTGCATATGAAAAAGATTGGTACTTTTAAAACAAATTATTTCTAAAATAAGTTGGCTATTGATGCTGTTTAACAGCAGCATTATTGCCATACAATTTTTATTACAGATTGTCATGTTGCAATAGGGCTTTACACACATACATTTGCTATACCATGTGAATTACTAGAAATGCTTTTCTATGTTTGTGTGATTTATTAAAACATAAATCATAATAGCATGTGCCAGAAATTCCTTTTGAAGGATATAATAAGGTAACAATTATTCTCTGAAGACGAAGGAGTTCAGAGGATAAAATGCATTAGAACGTATCCATTTGCTGCTCCATGACAGAAAATGAAAGCAACTGTGATGGTTGCACCGTACGCTTTCAGTTCCTGCAGTTGACTGGTGAAGTGAGCTTTGCTCCTGAATATGCTGTCAGAGGCAAAAACAATAGTTTCTCTAATACTTTTAAAGAATAAACCTTAAAAACATAAGGAAAAATTAATTGAAGAGGGTTTTTTTTACATATGTGGAGATGGATATGGAAAAATCCTACATGTAAATATTAAATGTAAATTTTAAGTATCTTTCATTTGAAAGAAAACTATGTACACAGGGTCTCGCTGTATGGTTTTGACTCGAATCAATGTACATCACCTTTTTCGTTTTATGCAACAATTCACAGAATCTGATTCAGGGGAATTGTAGCATTTTCTTCTGTGGAAATACACACAGAGGAGCAACATTACAAGTCTTGTTATTATTCCCCTCAGAGAGGGTTTAAGGTCTTCTAGATTAGCCTGAGAGTGTTTGGAGTCCTGTGTCTGATGACGGGTACAGTGAGAATGCTCTTAGTGTACCATGATTTTTCCCAATTATTTTTGAAGGAAAAATCATAAACAAACATTCACTACATAGAAGGTGCTACATACAGCCATTATTAACTGTGCAGGTAAGTAGAAGCAGAAAGATCACAGGATAAAATTGGTTTTATTAATTCAAAGAAAGTATAATTTAATCTCTCAAATGTTGCTTGTTTTAAAATTCTATTTCTATGGGAAAAGAAACATATATCTGGTTTAACTTTTCTTTTGCTTCCAGAAAGACACAGTGCCCAAACCACATACCTCAGATGTTTAGGAATAAAATGATGGGGAATGATGGGGACCTCAGAGACCAATGATATTAAGTTTCACTTTGCTCAAGTGACATCAAAGCATTCTTGACAAATAAGTACATGTATACGTGCACACTTACTTTGGTTTAGCTCATGATATACAAAGAGCTATTTTTTTCATAGACCCCACAGATGTGTAGCTCAAAATTAAATTACAAGTCATGCGAAGACCCAATCCTGTGCTGTGCAATTCTAATTCTACAGAATATTTACCTTCATAATTAAGCAAGTCTATGTACTATATCATTTTACTGAATGAAAAATTTAAGTCACAGTAAACTGATGCTTTGCTGAATTTGGTGTCTGTACTCCTCTACTGCCCAGTTTCTCTCTGCTAAACATTCCTGACCACTTCCATTGGCTTTGGATAAGAATCTGGAATCCAGATTTTCATTAATGATATTATAGTTATGCACAGTGTGCACATTATGACCTGCTCATACTCTATCACATTTAAGGGCAGACACAACACCAATTGAAGTGCATTCAGAATGCCACACATGATGGTTATGATGGCTGGCAAACATCCTTATTAACAACTATACTTTTTCAACAACATACTACAGCAGTTCCCTGGAAGCAGGATCGTTTTGAGGCTCCACTAAATAGATCACAATACCATAACTACTGCCACGGTCACACAGTTCAGTGAAGTTCTGTACATGAGAATTTTGATACTCTGTGTATATCTAAAGTTCAAACTGACTAAAATAAAAGAGCACATGTCATTGCTTTTCTAATATTACATGCTTAAGCCTTATTTTATTTACAGCTTCCAGCAGCTCTCAGCTCGATTCCTCATTGTGCTTGCTGCCACGTAGCTGGAGAAGGCTAACAAACCCCTGCGTGTTCACATGACAACCTTTGTGCAAATGCATCCTTATTCTGTCATCTACTGGCAGCGTGCTTCCCAGTCATGTTCTCTGCCAGTCCTTACCAGTTTGCCAATTACACAAGCTGCTTCCCAGACATCAGACAAAAATTCCATAAGACTGCTGTGCAAGCGCACCCTAATTAACCATCAGCTTAATTAGACAATTTACTGTGTAATTAGCAGGCAATTAGTCAACACCTCTCAGATCGTATTGACTGCTGTGACAGCCTTCCTTAGTCTACACATTCCCATACGCTTCCATGACCATGATCCCAGCCCTATCCTGTACAACAGCAACCCTTGCAAGGGAAGGGAAATCATATTACATAACAAGGGAAGAGGGAGAAAAATCAATATATAGCCTGTTCATTTATTGAACTGTCTTCAAGCCAAGACTTTCTTTTCTCTAGGAGGAGAAGGTCAGCTGCAAACAAAGAAATGTTGAGCTATAACATTAGCTTATGTCTTATTCATTTGTAATGTGGTTAAGGAATTTAATTTTTTTTTTCCTCTTATACTGCACTAAATTATCAAAAAAGTCAGGCAAGCAGAAGTTAAAGAAAAAATAATTTTAAAACTTACTAACATATTGTAGGTTTAAATATGTGTTCTAGAACAGTGGAAAGGTGGTGATAGCTGCTTTTGAGACCTATTGCTTGCATTGTAATTAACTGTTTCATACTCTAAAATGCACCAGAAAAGCCAAAATTAAGTATAAAATTTCAATACTCATTAATAATTCAATTGCATTAGTATACTTCAGTAGAAATAATTTTTGAAGTAGTATCAAGTCCTCCACACAAATCTAAAGTTGTATGCCCCAATAATACAAGATGTGAGAAATTACAATGAAAGACTAATATAAAATGGATATTAAGGGATTACTAAAAATGTGTGTTTCTATTTCCTTTTTCTATAGACTCAGAATTGGATTTTGCAATTAGCATTGACAAGAGCTTTTTTGGATAATTCCTAAAGTAGTAATTCCAAAGTTCACAGAAGGGATACACTTGTGTCCTTCTGGAATTAACTCTAAAAGATTTATTCACGGAAGTCCTACACTTCCTGCCTGAAGGACAGAATCCCACAATTGCTATTGTAGTAAAAAAATCAGATAATTATGTATCTCAAAAAATGATAAGAAATGTTATTTAGAATACACTCACATACATATTTGGATTAGTAATAGGTATTTTAACATAAGAACCTGTCAGGTTTTTTAAACATATGGGACTTCATTCTGCTTTTGCAACAATGTCAATCAGGAGTAAATGCAATTGAATCACCATAAGATTCAAAAATCAGCTCTTTGCTTTCTTAACTGCTTGTGTGGGCAAATCAGATGTTGAACACCGCCTTATCCTCTTCATTTACCAAGTGGGAACTCAAGACCTGAGATAACCTAAACACTTAAGGGAAGTGTATCATAGCCTGTACATAGAAGCTACACTGGTATAACCAAAAATTCCCTGAAAAGTGATTACATTAAACCCTGTAAAGGTGTGTGTGGAAACACAAGCCAGTTCAGGCATAGTTACATCATTTCAGCTAATGCCTGTAAAGTTCTTAACGCGAGCTGTACAGCACCACGCTCACGCTTGACACTGATCTCAGAGTGCCCTTGTAGAGCCAATTTGGGCCCACATTTCTGCAAACATCTTGCAAGACTGTATGGTCCAACCAGGAATCTTGGGGCAAGAGCTGCTGCAGGAGGTGCTTCAGGTCTCCTCAGCCTGTCGTGGTGCAGAGCAGAAAAGCAGCCATGCCAGAGCACAGCTGCCTTGGAACGTGCCAGGCTGGAGCAGAAGCCACCAGCTGGTGCCAGGGCAGGAGGCGCAGCACTGGAAGGTCGTCCCCAGGGCATCTGCAGCCTTAGCGTGTCAGTGGGCAGAGCTGGGCTCCCAAAGCGACACCCGGGCTTTTGCGGAAGGCAGCATTTGGCCGCAGCAATGAATGCAGAACACAGCAAAGATTCTGAATTGTAAATCAGAGCAACTGAATCATGACAATACTTTTCCTTTATTCCACTTCAGTATCTTAGTAGGCCTAGGCTGAAGTCTAGATGGTGTTCTGGATTTATTTTCATAATTAGAATGTGGAAATGAGGGGGAAAAAACACAAACTCTGACACATGCACTTAACCAAATGGGGAGAGTCAAAGAGCGGATGACTTGACAAAAGCGAAACTTCTGAATTCTGTAGTGGCAAAATAGGATTTTGTTTTTTCCTAAACATCTGTGGTTAGCTATTAAAGTGAATCACAACAATTTCAAAAAAAAAAGGAAGTTTGTAATTTATGCTAAACTCAAAAATGTTAAGTATGGCTTTATGCTATGATTGTATTAGGTGTGTTTCAAATATAACTATTAAGAAAAATATCCTACAAATTTTTTCTAATAAATTATAAAATATATTAATGCCACTTAAGAAAGTTAGATGCAGTTGGCTGGCACAAAACTGAAAGGTTTGCAACAAATCTGAATTGAGAAGAGAAAAAAAGTGAAAATTCTAAATTTCAGAATTACACGTGCCCATTTCTAGCTTACATTCAAACTGCCTTTTTAGCTAAATTCCTTTCAGACAAAAAAATTACATGAGTAATTTTCAAGATCACCAACAACCTTCCAAGGACATACAAAACAACCAAGGAAAAATGTAGCAGAGTAGTATTTTACACAAGTATGTTACATATTTGCATTTTAGAATCCTGTTTATTCAGGATATGATATTCAAAAATGTTGAGTACTTCAGATACAGCCAACAGAACCTGCAGATCCTCAGCAGCTTTGGAAAATCATGCATGTGTGCCCTCTCTCTCCTGATAAATATTCGCAGGTATTTTCAGAAGAACGAGGTAAATAAAGCAAAATTAGTAAAGAGCAAAGCAGCTTCTTCAATATAGAAAGAAATACTGTTCTGATTTTTAACCAATGTAATACTCTCATCCATTTTGTTTTACTGACTAGGTAACAGTCACCCTATGAATAGAAATTATGTCCTCTTTTCAGTACTGGTCACTACCAGAACAACACATATTATGCTGAGCAGGAATGAACACTCCTACTTTTGGAAGCTATTTTTTTACATAAAGGCTTATGTAGCAAAATCCTCAGTGTTGCAGTCTGTATACTCTTTCAGAATCACACGTTAACTGCTCCTCAGTTATGCCAATCTAAGTGCACTATAAGTTTCATTACAATATGCAATAGTTTTCAGATTAAAAAATACCTTAAAGATTGATTTACCTTAAAGATTGATTTACAAGTCTTTTATACATAAGCTGTCTGAAATACTCAAGCTCAAGATTAATGTTCACACTTACACTTCATACACGTATATGCACTCCGGCTACAATGTTTTAATCCAGACTCCAGAAGAAAAAGAGAGGAAAAAGAAACCATCTCTAAACACTGTGCAAAAATTCCCCGGATGAATAGAAACCAAATCCTTTAGACACAACTGAGAATCTTGCAGCCTACCAAGAACCAGTTTTAGACACGTATCTGGTTTTACCTTTGCTGGCCAGCTTTGTGTGCAGCTCTGAGGAAGGTAAGCCACTGCCAGCTTAGACTTTGTGGAACTTATGCCACGAGCTCAAGGCGAAAGGCATAAACGTTACAGCCATGCTCATTCTGCTCCATGAGGGTGAATGGCAGAAAAAGTGAGAACTTGGGAAGAAAACTGCCGATCCTCTGCTTGTAAAAACCTGTCCTTTAGCACAGATGAGGTTTACTGACTCAATGCGCAACATCCCTGTGTAGCCCTGGTTTTTCAGCCTGAGATGTTTTGCTTTCTAAAACTCAGTTTTCATGGAATTTTCTGTAAACTGCAGGAGACGTTTTTGTTAATCCTATCTTGTTTGCATTTTTTTTGGAGGCGGAGACGGTTTGATGTCTCTCTGTATTAGCCAACGTGATTGAATGGGTGTTACTTCTAACACCAGTTTAGTTCTAGCGACCTAGTATATAAAGAGGTCAAATTGTTAATTAAGTTAGTTTCAGCCTTCTGACAAACTCTGGAGTCGTGTGTCTGATTTCGCGTCCAACAGTGACACCCCTGCATGACAGATCCCTCTGTCTTCCACTGATGAATTGTCACATTGTGCTCCACGCCTTGAGGTAACAGACTTCTCCATAAGAGACTCCGTGCAGAAAAGAGACTCCCACTGCAGAAGAAGTGCAGCATTTCTGTGATATTTAGTGCTACAGGAAGAGTGGGACTAAACATTCCCCCAGAGGTTTAATTTTTTTTTTTATCACAAACTTGTAAGAAGTTATTCATTGCTAAAGTAGTAAGTACAATCACAAAGAGAGAGAGAAGTTTTTACGGATTGTTGTTGAACTCTTGCTTGAAAAATGCATTTTGTTATCTTCAGCATTCAAAATATTAATTGGCCAAAATAACCAAAATTCCTGATGGCAAAACCAGATTTTTAAGTGGTCCGAAGTGCCTCATTTGCAAACTCTCTGGTGTCAAGATGCACAACTGCATCAGTTTAAGGCGGCCATCTACCTGATGCAGACTTCAGCTGCGGTAGGAAAGGCCTTGGCTTATCAGTAATGACTCTGTTAAAGCTCTCAGTCCTGGGGACTTTGGTCTCTCACTGTGTTCAAGCTGCACTACACCTCTCCAGATGGATTCTTCCAGGGTGAAGATATGTCAAACCCCTACATTGCTGGGCATATGGACTGAGGAAAAAGAATGGTTAAATGCAGTCCTTTCCAGTTCTTCAGACAGCATTTTTGAAGCTTTTGAAGTTATTTGTACACAAAGAAGTCTGCAGCCTTCTTTAAACTGGGTCAGAGATAGGGTAAAACTAAGTAGAGAGATGAGATCTGGTCCTTAAGTTCAACATATCAGAGAAATACTTTTTCTCAGGGAAAAAGGAGAAAAGTCTGTTTTCCTGCAACTCAGATCCACAGAATTATTTGCTCCTCTATTTGTAGCTAAATAACACATTAATTTCTGTATAAAAATGGCATAACTACAGCATTTTAAAAGATAATAATTACATTCTATAGCACTTCTCTAGTATAGCCTTTTACCTCTCCTGTTAAACTTCACTGATTTTATGCACTGATCTAAAACTACAAAAATTATGAAACAATAAAGACAGTATTTCTTATTAAAATTCTTTCAGAAATATTGAAGAAAATGAAGGACATAAAGAACTCCTAAGAATACTAAAACCAATAATAATAATTTTAAAACTTGCAAAACAAGAAAATAATTATCTTAAGAGTGTTATGTGCTATGGAATTCCATAAAATGCTCATTTTTCTGTACAAAAATGTAGTTAATGAAAGTTGTCTAATGCTATTTAGTAGAAAGGCAAACAGACCCTTTTATATTTGACATTAACAATCTGATCATTTGTCTCCCCAAAGAAAGCCCATACAGCTTTCATACAGACCACACAATAAAGAATAGTAATATTTCTGTTTACTGAGATATCAACTGGCATTTCGTTGCAAGTCAATGGTCTATCTTTGCTACAGCATACTAGACCTCAATCTGGCATCTACAAATGTCAAGAGTATAAAAAAAAATTATAGGATGGAAATCAAAAGCATGTTCTAAATTCCTAAAAACCAAACAAAGTTCACCTAGACATATTTGCTGCAGAAATCAGTACAATATTCAGCTGTCAATCTTGAAAAACAATGAGGGAGCGATGCTGTCAGTAGGACAGGATAATAACATTTCAAGCAGATGTTCAGGCGGGGCTCTAATTCTCACTGAACTCCCTTGGTAAGCATTTAATTTCTTTATCATATGCAAGCTAGGCAAATTGTACTTCATCAAAACTGTATTGTGAAATATTAATATTTCATATTATAGCAAAACTCCATAGAATAACCTTTGTCATATTAAGAACATCAGAATTTCAAATGTCATGGTTCTGCATTTTAATGCATCTTAAATAGCTTTTTGGCTTGGCACCATAAATTATAACTAGTTTAATCTAAATTACTACGCTGTAATATCATACAAAAATATACATTTTGTAATACAGATTCACTTCTGTGAAATACTAATGTTATGGAAAACAATGCATCATTGTACCATGATTTTTTTACCACCTTCAATTATGAAGTGAGGTGCACATAGTGCAAATGTACAGACAGAAAACTAGCTGTAGCCTGAATATGTATATTGTAATAACAGCACATAGAAATGCAATATATACTGGGCAAATTAATTAATTCTCTGCCAACATTTTTATTTAGAAATGGTTCTGAAAATGTATTGTAAACTCTACATTTATAGATGTGTAACTAAACTGCATAAAGATATAATATGGCTAGAAAGTTTCCTCCTCTATAGTTTAGATCAAATTTAATCTAGTTTTAATTGTAGCTTTGTTTTTAAAATCATCCACGCTACTTGCTCCATATGTAATGAAAAAAAATTGAAGACTAAAAATGAAGTTAGTCTGCATGTTGATTTCTGCTGGTTCTCATAATAAAGGCAACTGTTTCTGCATTATTGAAAGCGACAGCATCACAAATCAATGCATGTCACAACAAAATAAAGACAGATGTATCTGATTAATCAGAATTAAATTTTAGAAGCGAAGGAAGCATCTAAAAATCAAAGCAAACATTTCTGCTAACCCAGTTGTTTTTTTCATCTTTCTAAACAGCCTGTACTATGCAGTGAGAGAACAACAAAGCCTGAATTCAGCTGATAAAACCCTAATTTCTGCTACAAATGCCTCACTGTGGTAGTGAATATGGCATAGAAATGTACACACCTCATATAACTGTTGACTTATTTTGATACTATGTTTATACAAACTTTCTGATTACAGGTTTTAATACAAATTTTGTGTTCTAAACAATACTCACTAATAAATTCTTAGTGAATAAACCAGCTCAGTATAACACTTCTCCTAAAACCCTCCCACTCACAGTTATGAGTCTAATTAATGCAGTATCTGTCATTCTGCATGTAGTTTTCTGTTCATCTAAGCTCTAAAAGAGGTATAATTGGTATCCATTTATTGTGGACTCTGTGATATGCAGCTCCCCCATTTCCCTTCAATACCTTGAAAACAGAATTTACAAATAATATGTTGCTGCATACAGTTATCTGAACAAGACAGAAATATTATTTGAACCAACAGAGCAATGAGCTATTGATCCTGCAGTCAAAAAGGAAGGACAGGAATGTAGAAAAAGGTGTGTGAAGGGACACTTCTATTCTGCTACCTTTGTCTTTCTTAGTGATTGTCCATTTCAAAAGCAGTGATTTCCTTTTCTGAAAGAAATCAAATCTAGTTGATACTAAAGCAGCTGTGCACAGACGTTTAATTTAGTAAATAAAATTCTACAAGTAACTATCTCCCTCACAGACACCAACAGATACATACAGGTACAGTACCCTATGATTAATATTTGCTCTACACCATAATATCCAGCACCTTCTAAAGTATGTAGAGTGCAGTATATTTCGAGGTATAAATACCCTGAAGGAATTAGCTTTTTTTGTAGGTTTCAACAACAGTAGAGTACATACAAGAGTACATACACTCAATAGTACAGTAGTATGCAAGAACAAACTTTGCTGAATCACTCGCAGTTGAAACGCTCACCCTCCAAACAGAAAATGCAACAGAGGTTGTCAAGAAGTCAATTATAAGCAAGGTATGTGGGTGTTTAAAAAGGGAGCGAGCACAGCATGAAGCAGTGCGCTCTGTGCTCACTCCCTCTGGGCAGCATGTGAAGCTTTCAAGGTGAGGCCATGACACACAAGGATTAGAAAGTCTAGGGGAATAAATGACAGTCCAGAGGCTGAACTCCAGCACTGCTACCCAACAGCTCCTCTGTACAAGGCAGTAGGGCCTCTCATGGGCTGCAGGGATCCTTGGCCTTGTGTTTTAGAAGAGCTTTTTGTGCTAGATGATGAAAGAGAGAAAAGGAGAAGTAGCTCATATGAAATAAATCCTGCATCTTATGAGAATCATAGCCCTCCAGCCTGTGTCCTTTTTATCTCTGTCCTTGGATCCCCTTCTTCCAAGATTTATCATGCTTTTCTCTCTGACCTTATTCCATCACACTGTAGTTAATGTATGGAAATTTGTGATTGGACTGTATATGCTTTTCACAACCTATATGTCACTCATATTTAGTCTGCATCAGTCACTTTTGCTGAAGCGCCAAAGGATGCCATGGTAAACAGGGAATTCACTGGTTTCCCCTATCAGTATCTGAACATAGTGGCAAATTCAGTCACTGGTTCTGGAAAAGGGAGAATTGCTGCTGCTGCTAAGTTCCCCATGGCCACACAGGCTTGGCAAATCAGAAGGAAGCCCATCAGTTAAGCCTTACCAGGACAGGTAAAATGAGGAGATGAGGAAAGAGCACAGAATCCTACTAGCACCACACACAATCAAGGCTGAAGTGGAAAAGCTTCAGCTGCCAAAAACTGTCTAGCAAGCTCTCTCCCTCCCCAGAAGCTCTTCCACTCTTGGGAACTGTACTGTCTGGGGAGCTGCTCCTCCTCCCTCCTCCCACCAACTCCGAAGGCTTAGATCAGGAAATCTTTGCTCCTGATCCTGTTGTGTAGCTTACTTTGGATTGCTGGGCAGGACAGCTCAGTCTGAAATCCCTACCTTTGGTACCACAGCCCAAGAGCATTCACCTCCCTGCTGAAAACTGCACAAGATTTATGTCTACATTATCTGAAGCTAAGTTAAAAAAAAAAAGTTAGCACATTATAGCAACCCATAATATTTCAAACTCTCTACCAACAATTTGTTCTAGCATTAAGTCAACAAGAGCAGTCTTACTGTAATACTCAGTTCACATAAGAACTGCTGTACCTTACTGAGCTTTTCTTCCCATTTGAAATAGTTATTTTTGAAGTATTAAGTACCATGTTACCCTAATAAATAAAAGCAATTTCACTTCTGCAGCACCTCTCAGCCAAGCATCTCAAATCATTCCACAAATACAGCTGTGGGAAGTGCAGGACTAGGAAGAATAAAATAATAGAAAAACTAGGCAGCACTTGGGTGGGACACAGTTCTACTAGACACAACATGATTCAAGAGTTTAGGCAGAGTACTGTTTCCTGCTGAATATTAGAAAGAAGCTTAAGCAGAAATAACAATAACTGAACTATTATTCACTTAATAGCACTTTTCTGAACTTATTAACTTAAATAATACCTGTAATTTCTTATTGCAACAAATACTTTAAAAAAACTTGAAAGATCTTCATCTAAGTCACACCTCCAGCGCATGGCATCCAGTGGAACACTTCACTGTCTCCATTTCAGAAATGACTCAGAGTCTGCTGCTTAGTATAGCACCAACATCACTTCCTACAACATGCATGTCTTTCCTCCTTAACTCCCACCCAAGCTGGAACTCAGCCTGTGTCTGTTTAGCTCTCGAGATGCACAGTAATCAACTGCAGTCTGGCAGGACTGCCAGCATACCAGCAATAAAACTGATAAAAAAATAAGTCTCAGTACTTGCTATGGGTTGCCTGTAGCCTAGGCACTGAATAATTACAGCTGATGGTATGTTATACATGTCAGTTGTAAACATACTTAAATGACATTTATGTCCTAAAAAGTGTTTTAATAAACCCTGTGAAGTAGATTGGAATGTCCACTGCAATCCAAACACTTACTTCCGGAGGGCTACTTCAGGTATGTGACAGTAGAATCCAGGCTGACATATTTTACAGTATTCTGTAGCAATACAGCATCTTTCCTTAGATCTTCCTCATACTAGAGGGGAACTCATTGAAGTTAATTCACCTCTGCTGCTTACCCATGGAAAGCTGGCGAAGGAACAAATCCACCTTCTCTCTTCTGCTCCAGCCATCAGTACACTTGTATATCCCCCTCTCTGAACCAAGAATAAAAGGCCCTTGTATCCAAATTAAATTCAAAATCTTTCTTCAGCCCACACTACTATTTGTTACTGGTTAACAATATGTTGCTATTACTCACACCGTTATTCAGGCCAATGTTCAAGGATTCACCTTTGCTTTTCTTCCTCTCTTCACAAGTCAAATCATATCTACATCTCAGCCCAAAACCTGTTTCTTTTCTCTGTGATCTGTTTATTAAAGCTGTTATTTTCTTTCACTGTCTAAACTTCTTGCTCAGTCTCACTTCACCATTTTGAATGTAGCAACAAGAAGTTGCAACTCTCCTTAATTCAAACAAGCAATTACACACTTAAAACTACACAAAATCCTTTTTTTAAGGTGCCGCACTGAGCTATAGCCTTCAAGACTTAATTCTAACTCTTTCCTCCTCCGCTCCTGGAGGTTGATGTCACTGTGCTCTTCTCTCCATAGGCTTGGTTTTATGTTGCCTCCGTCTTTCTCTTCCACTACCCACCCAGCCTCCTCCTTGCAGCCACATTATCACATTGCAACTGCACCTCCAGTTCAATGGCTTATCTTGGCAGCCTGTGGCACAGAATCCACCTTTCATGAGTTATGTGACAAAGCCCCTACTCATTCCCTTTACATTCTGATCCTTCACAGAAAACATTTTCACTGCAGTATTTAAAAAAAAAAAAAAAGATGCTGACTTAATAGTTGGCTAATATTGAAAGCTGGGGCAATATCAGGAAAGAATGTAACAACAAACAGAGTCATAGATTGTGTCCCTGCACTGTGGAAAGTTCACAGACAAGTTGAACCACACAATGCATCATACCCTTCCCTGCTATCTTTATGCTAGTTGGATATAACAGAGCCACTCCCCAAAGATTCAGATTTTTCAATTATACAAAGTCATGGTTACATGCAAAATATACATTAAAATATTTCCTCACCTTATCCAGGGAGAATGTTTTAGTGACAGCAAAGCCCCATCCAGCTTCAAACGCTCTTCGAATCATTGAAGAACTAGTAGCAGGGGTTGCACTGGCAAGGCCAAAAGGATTCGGAAACTTCAGTCCAGCCATTTCTACACTGATATCCACTAAATCTATAGGAGTGTAGAAGAGAGGTAGTTCTGGAACTGCAGAAACTTCAACACCATATAAGGACTGTAAAAAAAACCAAACAAAACAACACTAAAACACCGAAATTTTTTTTCTGATCTATTTTTATACAATTTATTATTAATTCTGGTAGGGGAATAATTAATATACAATAACCCAAAGATTAAGTGATCTATTTTGTGTTCAGACTTGCAAACCAGCAAAACATGCAAACATTCACCTATGTAACATCTTCAGCCCAAATAGTCTTCATGCTGAAATACTATGTTGTGCTGCAACTAAGTGAATGACAGTAACAAAATAATGAATAAAAGGTTATTTTACATCCTGTACTGATAAGCCTGGTTCAGTCCAAAGGTTTGTTCCTTACAGCAGTCAGCAACAGAGAGATTGAAAAAATCCAGGGTATGCAGACAGACCCTTTCTAGTTCTCTTCTCAGGTGCTAATCTATAGAAAGTATATGAAATTGTGAAAAATAAGGGAAAGCATCATGTGGGGAGGATCACTCAGCCCTAACTCCATGTATTCCAAACCTCTGAACCTTTTTGCCCCACTTTGAAAGATTTCATATAGCCTACACAATGGCATACCTATGCAAAACTAATATTTAATTGTAGTAGTATGAATATACTTCAAGACTGGAAAAAGTTAGTCTGATTGCCATCAAAAACATCACACACACTATGACTGTGCCACCACAGTCACTTTTGTTTTCATTTGAAAGAGTCTTTCCTCTTAAGAGTCAGTGAAAAGTATTCAATGTATATGTGGCACCTAATAATATAAAAATGGTAGAGAGAAAAGCTTTTTTCATGTACCGACACTGAACAACATCCCAATCAGGCTGTGGTGGGTAGAATTTAAATCTTTGTTCATTCAAATGGTCAATTCAATAAAATCACAATGAAATAAAGCAGGAACTTCCAACACAGAGAGGCCCTACACTCTAATAAATAATAGCTAGAGCACAGCAGTTTCTTCTGTCTTTAAAAAGAAGATATTTTTCAGCAGGACAAAAAGAACCAGTACTTGAAGTTTGGAGAAGATTTTCTGTAGCAGAGTAACCTCAGCCCCTCAGGAATTGCTGCCTTTTGGGGTTTTGGATTTTTTTTTTTAAGGAACTTATTTAATCAATTTTTACCTGTGAAAACTGATAAGCACAGATGGGATGAGAAGTTTTTTTCTCTTTTAGTGCCTTTTGTTTCCTAGGCTGGTTTGAAACCTGAGAGTTCACGCCTGTTTGGTTTTGGGATTGTGTGGATTTCTCTCATACTATTCTGACCCCAAATCTTTGCATCTTCAGATAAAGTGGGTGCATTTTGGGGCCAAAATTTCTGAAGGCTTAAAATCACTGAAAGTAGTGGAATTGCCCTAGCCTGAATGATGCAAACCTGAATGGGTTGCTAATGGTGGGCATTTTGAGAAAAGCCAATTTCTAAAGATCCCTAACACTTGGAACCAAATTCGCTTCAGTATCATGACCTCTCCCACCTGGAGGCCGACGCAGTTACACTTTATAAAAAGCCAAACATTGTCACATTCTTCCTTCCTGAATGCTCACTGCTTTCCCCATCTCCTACTCCACAGGGCTATTTTTCTACACCAGGAGAATCTGAGTTCCTCAAAAACCAAGTAGCCTGGCATTCTACATCTCAAAAGCTTTTGTTAACTGGCAAATCGAAAAAA
>WBMY01014150.1:692794-715959 GCA_013397315.1 Donacobius atricapilla
TTTTTAATTTCTCTTAACTAATATTTCAACTGCAAAATGTTGTTTTCAATGCCAAACCAGAAAATCACACAATTCAAATTAAAGCATTTTTTAAATGCTAGCAATTTTTGTCTCCCACATATCTGAAAGTGGAAAAAACGCACTGAAATCAACACTGATATACTGAACTGATATACTCTTACAAAAAACTCTTTGATTTTCATTCTGTAAGAATAAAGGAAAATTGTTTGGTCAACTCCACTCTTTGTGCACATGTGAGCAATAAACCCAATTTTCTACTTTGATATAATTTGCTATTCAGAATTTTCAAATGTTCTCTGTGAATACATTTCAGTCTGAAGATTGATCACCAACTACTCATAGCTTGTACAACTGTAAATATCATTTTCTATAGACAAATAAGCCAAGTGCTGAGTATGAAGCTGAAGTTCCATTGTCCTGTTTCTTTGCCCAAGCAGGACAATTAAATCTTTAAAAGTTGCTCTCACCAAAAATGAATGCTGCTTGACAGTTTATGATAAAATAGAAAATATATTCTATACAAGAGAAAAAAAAAAAAAAAGAAAAAAAGAAAAAAGGAAAAAAAAGGTACCAAAGCAGAGAAAGACTTTTGAAGCATATGGTGGAAAATAAACCAATGCAGGAATAGGCCTTGTGTCCTGCATACCATCATTCAAACCAGTCTAAAGACACTTACAAAACTATATTTAGAGACCTTTTCCCTGCCTTACTTTCCTTCCAAAGAACAGAACCACAAAGAATTCCACTCACATGCACTCAGGTCCCACAAAATGTGCCTAATGGTTTGTTAAGGATGAAGTGACCCAAGCAGAGATGGCAGGGGGAGAAATACGAAAGGTTTCAAGGGAATAAACCAAGTATCTAAAAACACACAGGGGGTAGGTTCAGCAGTCAGTGGCAACACATCTTTGGAGATTTCTCTCTCTCCTTCCCATCAGTTCCGTTTTTGCTGTTTTTTTCCTTTCAGCACAAGGTTTATAAAATAAATACACATTATAAGCCTTGATGCATTGTTTTCTACAAAGCAAAATTTTTGGCAAACAAAACTGTTATATAGGTTCCTGAAAGTGAAATCATCTTTATAATGAAGGATTTCCCTGACATTGCAAGAACAAATAGGAAAAGAAAGCCTGCAGGCAAGAGCTTATTTATAATAACTCTTCTCTTGATTTCAGAAGTAGAGGACAAAAAGTGCGGCCCATTCTTCCTCTTAATTTGATGCCAACCAGCTGAGCTAACAATATTGCAGGTACCTGTTGCAATCATGACAATTTTTTTGAGACTGGAACAGGGTGGTGAAAAATCCCCAGCACATTGCAAGCAGTGGGTTTACCTTACCCTAACCATGATTGGCCTGAAGGCAAAAGCACACAAGCTGCAGTGCAGGGCTGAGAGACAGGAACTCAGCTTCAGACCTGATACGATTTTTGACATTAATTTTCTTTAGATGGAGAAAATTCCTAACCACAGTGATATGGTCTAACTGCATTTTCTGGCCTTTAACAAAGATAGACTGTGAAAGCAAGTGGTTGTATTACTGTTATTTTTCACAGAGAGCCTTCTCCACAAGTCCTACTGCCTGGAAGAGCTTTCCTGAATACTTCCATCCTACTCTGGCTTTCTTTGTTTTAAGGTCTGATCCTAAAACATGTGTTTTCTCCCTTGCTTCTGTTATTCTCTCTCCGATTATCCATTAATTAACTTCGTGGTAAATATGTTTATATTATTTCATACAATCTCTGAATGGTTGTGGTTGGAAGTACACCTGGGGACTATCTTGCCCAACATCCTTGCTCAAAGCAGAATCAGCTACAGTAGGTTTGCTCAGGGCTCTGTCCACTTTGACAGAGATTCTTCTAAGCTCCTTCCTGGCTTTCTCTTTCTGTAACAGACATATTGCTTATTCAGAGACAAGCAACTAAATTACCAGGCTTCCTGAACCTGCTTTTAATTCACCTTTTTTGCAAATGGTGCTTTATTGCTGCACGCTAGTGTTTCATACACTGTTCTAGCTAAACAAAGGGACATTCGTTTTTTTCCTGCAGTTATCCTGAAAAGAAACAGACAACATAACTAATGGCTTCAAATTCAAGCTTCCTGGGAACCTCCCAATTCTGGTATTGATTATGATATAATGTATATTCATGCATGCTCAAGGAATATATGAGAATGGTCAATCTTGATAAAGAATTGACACTATACTCTTCAGCTACAAAGTCCATATATTTTCTGACAGCATAGCTAAAGAAAAAATAGAAAATATACAATCGTGGTTCAAAATAACACCGTGATGTGCTCAAAATTCATCTTGAATAATGTCTTAGTGAAGCGCAATTTATAACAGTTGGGATCCAGACCTCTATTCTCTAAATGTATCATGTACATTTCAGTCTAGGAAAAATATAAAATAAACTTCCACACTGGAAGGATACAGTAAAGAAGAAAATAGATTATAAAAAATGAAAACTTACTGTGATTTAGAAAAAAAGTCACTTTTAAAGAGGGATTTTAGTGAGAAGAATATGGCAGCTTGACTGTCATATAAGGGAAAATAGCCCACAGGTAAGTGTATGAATAGAGCAGGAGTGAAGAAGCATCAAGACTGGCACAGTCATCTATCTTTGCTCTCAAGATACACATAGAAAATTAGAAGTTAGTCCTGCAATAATTGTGAGTTACCCTGAATATAACTAATATACAATTAAATCCATTCACTTATCAAAAAGGAATGAATGATAACTGAGGCCTGGAAGAGACCAGCAGCCTATATTGCTTCTGCACAGGATTATAAAGTCACTGTTGGAGAAAACCAAAGGCTTACAATCCCCAAACTAAATAAAACACTAAGAGTACTGAATTGAAATTTTTACTTCATTCATGGAATATCGAAAGAAGGTTGAATTGTGAGAAAATGCAAGTAGTAGAAAGTTGTATGAATTGGGCAATTCTGTTTGGATCTCTAAAGACTTGCAAGGAACGGTTCTAGGAAGACTGATTTCCTAGCAGGTTCTACTACAGCTATCCTTAGTTAAGCTTTGACCGGTCATGTTTATAGAAACTAACCTGACACAGCTGCAGGCAACAATTTTTGAGCTGAACCTATGCCTCATATAGTGGGAGGAATATGTTAAGAGGCAGGAGATATTTAGGCAACTAATGATGGAAAGTTTCCAGCATAAGAGCAGCCAAGAAGCTTCTGTAAATAACTCTCAGTATTGAACATAAGGCATTTCTGCTGAAGAGTCCTGGAGTCTGGATCTCACGCCTGACTTGACCACGTGCCAGAGCTTGCAGTGACTGGAGTTTCAGGGCACATATCAGCCCCATCTGTTCGCTTAGCCTTTTGCCTGGAGTAGGTTGGGATACAAGCAGCATGCTGTTCAAACACTGCACATTCGGCAAGTAGTCAGGATGGTCGGTTTGAGTTACACTCTTTGACATTGTCTTGGATTAGTTGAGAAATCCTTATGGAATAGCTTTATTTTGATGAAGACTGACTGCATCACTTATAGATCCTGGTGCTGAGACAGTGATTTTCGAAACGGCTACCTACTCCTTAACTGAAACCCAGACAGTATCAATGCGTTCATTTAAAATTTAATGTGTACTTAATTCAGACCCTCAGTTCACAGGACAGTTGCCTGCTTTAGAATCTCACAGCAGAGAGAAAGTAAGGTGGTGTGGAAGGGTATGTTTTCATTGGCTTTTGGAAGTTTCCAGAAGACAATTCAGCTGTGAACTGAGTCAACTGCTGAACTGCTCATACGCACACACATGAGCACAAAGGCAGGCACACGTGCACACACCTGTCCCTATAAACACTAGGGTAATACAAGCCTTCTCATAATCTTCTCAAAACAACTTCTTTAAAAACAAACTCCTCCAGTCACTAAAATTCCTACCAGGTCCAAACACTGGTGAAGTAAATTGCCAGATAACAGCATTTTGCACCACAGCAACCAGATTTTACAAGGGCTGCACATCCAAATAAATGCCCTCGGGCAATCCATTCATCTAACAGCTGGAAAGGTGACACTTGCCATTTGGAAACTTTGCTGTGAAGATTGCTGTAAGGCTTTCCCATTAGCTTCCTGGTGAGACTGTAAGGTTGAATAAGCTGCCTTGAAACCTGCAAAGGGTAACAGAAATGCTCTAATATCACAAGTCTGCTTGATTTAAAATTCTAATTCTCATGCCATGACTATTCAGATTTTTTCCAAAGTATTAAATACATTCCAGAGGGGAAAAAAAAAAAGCTCTGAGGAGGAAGCAACATGATAAAGGAGGGTTGCATAAATAATGCCTGTATTTCTAAGAGGTTGAATAAGGAGACAAAAAGGAGGAGATACCTTCTCTCCCCTACCACAGTTACCCCAAATCACCGTGCATTGAGAAATTAAGCAAGTAGGTCAGGGATTAAAGATGTTTCACACTCAGCATTTTCATAGGGTCTAAGGAGGCAGGACACAAACAGTGCTTTAGAACAAGTGCGAAAAAATATGCAGATACTAACAACAAGCTTTCAGTTGAAGTATTTTTAGGAAGTGAAATCAGACCCCAACAGCATGAAATTGCACAAACATGCAATCAGAGAGGCTTTGAGCAGATGGATGGGGGAGAAAGACATTGAGCTGTTACAGTCCCAACTTCAGTTGTTCAAATCTCTTTATGTGGGAGAATGAATCATGTATCATGTTTCTTAAAAGTTCCCTGCACTACGAACACACTTTTTGTCAGCTGCTTCTCCAGGCTGCATCTCTGTCTAGGGAGGTTTCTTTTCAGCTCCTCTAGACTTTGTGCTCTTCTACTAGAAAAATTAGGACAAAGCCAGCAGCATGCAAGGAGAACCAAAGGGAGACAAGTGGTTAACATGTTTTTCGAGTCTGTACGTCTTACATTTCTCAGGTAAATTCTCCTCTGCGTTATTTGCCTCTGTGCATTCAATGTTCAGTTTTTGTCAAGCTCTTGTCTCCAGTCCATCAGTCTCATCAGAGCAAACTTGTGTTCCAGTGTAGATAACCCGAGCGTTCTGTAAACTGTTAGTAAACTAAAAATGTCTTCCCCAGGTAACAACATTGGCAGTCATTATTTTTTACTTTATGCACTACTGGAAAATTTTACTTTTTAATACTTACGGAGCTCACTCCTTTTCCCCAATTACCCAATTAGGGCTTCTGCTCACAGTGTCTGTTGTGCAGGGAGGCTTACTACTCTTGAGTAGAATTCAGAGCTGGGGCCAAGAAAATGTTGCTTGAATTTTTGTGTTAAAGTAATGTAAGAAAGCTGAGTTCATCTACCCAGACACTAATATATGACCCAAGCTGAATGAATCTGCAATATTCTAATCATCAGATGATCTAGGTATTAGTTTCTCAAAATTTGTACAGTTAATCAAAACCACAGTGAAATTACTTGTAGAAGTATCTAAAAGCAGATAAAACTGGGAAAGAGAAAAATACTTCTGAAGAAGTCACCTGGATGTATCTGTGCATGTACCAGGAAGCTTGTTTGCCATCATTCACGGATTCCACTGTAGTGTTGGCAATACCACCAACGTCACCCCCTGCAAACACCCAGGGCTCACTTGTTTGCATAGTTTCTGGGTCTACTTCAGGAAGACCCCATCTGTTAAACTTGATAGGTGCCATGGCCTCTCTGACTGTAATTAAATAAATGACAATATGTTAATAAAAGCAAGAAAAAACTGCTGCTAAAATCTGTCAAATATAAGCCAGTAACAATAAGAAAATTTAATGTTGAGAAAGATATCTCTCATTAAAGTCAAAGCCATCCTGACTTCATATTCAAACTCACAACATCCTGGAAGAAAGACTCACTTCAAAACTTGTTACACATATTAAGAATAAAATCATAAAACCACAATCAAATTAAATGGTTACAAGAAGACAATATATTTTGCATCTTTTTCACCACCATTTCTGACTTTTAGAGCATGTATTAAGAGATCTTGAGATTTTTCATGCTGTTAGAGAACAGCACATATAGGCATTTTGCACATGAAGTATTATTGTCCTCCAAATAATGTAGATGTAAAAATGAAAAAGTTTTTTTATACTGCATGGCATTATATGAATGTCATGAAATACACATAAATGCTCAGAAAAATATTGTTATTATTTTTTAAAACTAATATATTCACAAGGGACTTCAAAGTAGCTTCATTAAGAGAATAATCTTTTCAATAAATATTTTCAGCAAATTTTGATGGCATCTATCAAAATAAGGAGTGCTATACAGCTTTGCCTGCAGTAACCGAACATTCTACAATAAAATGCAGCTTAAAATTGCAATGTCCCTCAGGGACATACCACTGGCAGATGGAGATAGCCAAGGTCAATTAAACTGATGTAGTTGCCCTGTCATAAATGTAAAAGAGAAACCTGCCGGTTTAAGACCAAGATTTCTCCAACATAAAGGGCAATTCATGGTATTGTCCCAGCACACCACTTCAGTACAGAGCAAGTTTCAAACACAGCTTTCCCACACATCACAGTGATGGAATTTTCATCCAAGGCTCTGCGCCTCCTTTCACCTCCAAATCATATATTAGAAGTGTATTTCAAAGTGGAGGCTATGTATAATCAGGGGCAAAATAATTAAACAGGAAGCAAGGTACAAACATTATCACCTATTTGTCCAACCTATGACCTCCTCCTCAACTTTGGCATTTACAAACATATCCAGAAGAATCAAATTTAAAGGAACTTTTTGCAACTTGTTCAGAAGCCTGAGCCAGAGAAGACAGTTCTAAGCTGAAAGACTGTAGCAGATTTTCTACCAGAAGTATTTAATCTATCTGCAAGACCTATGGCTTGCACAGTCTCTTCCCACCTGGCATATACATGTGGCTTAAGTTGACAAAAATAATATTTGGGTAGCAACAAACTCATAAACTTAAGAAATTATTTCCTGTAAAAATATCTAAATTACTGAAAGATCAAATGGAACAGAACTTCAGACTGAGACACTTTTCATCTGGAAAATTAGGGGTTTGGTTTGTTGGGTTTGGGCCTTTTCTGTTTGTGTGGGCTTTTTTAAAGGAAACAGTTGGCTGATAGCAGTTTTATCAAAAATCCTTCAGAAATCAATACATTAACTTTCTCTTTGTGCCTCAGACTGTCTGTACTTCAAGAAAGCTTTTGATCATCTTATATTTGTCATATATAGGATAACTTATTGCATGCAGTGGTACCATCTCGGTATGTGGTCTAGACAGCTCTCACAAGTTAAATATGTACAGGCTTGTAAAGACATGTTTGGAAAAAAACAGAAGAAAATTTGGTGGTGCAGGATTTGGTAGTGGGGATTTAATAGAGGACTTTTGTCTGAGACAGGACTGAACCAGAGTAAAGGTGTCAGAGGACAACATGCTGTCAAAAATGTAGTTTTTCGAAAGAAATGATGTAAAACTGGAAGTTCTGACTACTTATTTCATCTTGCGGAAAAATAGGGTATTACCTCTGTTATCCTGTATCTATTACATTTCTCAAATATCTTTGAATTGCTTTGTTCAAAAATAGCTGTCTGGACATAATTATACCAAAAGCTTTTTGAGTGTGAAAAACGCCCAACATATCTTCACCTGAAACATCTCCGGGGATTTGTCTGCCGGATCAGTATTTTTAAAATCGAGAAAGAACATTTCCCTAGTGGGAAGGTTGACATGGTATCCAACTGCTATTTCTTTCTTTCTTATAATTGCCAAGATTTGGGTTGTATTAAAGAAAGGGCATGGTTCAAAAGCATTTTATGTAAGAGCTCCTAACATCCTCACGTTTTGGATCTGATACCTGTTGCAACTGGGAGGCTTGAAGGGGCCACTACCTTGATCACCTGTACAAAGAAGGGGAGAACTTTTGTCTTCAGGAAGGAAGTTCACTCTCCGCCCCTGCAAGGGTGAGAGAGAGAGCCCAAGAGCCAAAGGTGAGCTTGAACTATTGGTTCTCTGAATTGGTGTTTGACATTGAACAAGAAGCAAACCAGATACTTAATGTTTGGTGCATGATTTGGGACAGAGGTAAAGAGTATCGTCAAAAACCTTCACCCTTTCAGTTTCAGTCTTCAAAATTTAAAACTAACTTATCTTATCTCTTGAAAATTCAAACTGCAATCCTGTGTTTGGGCTGCCATCTCCTCCCCAGCCTAGTTAGATATATATCCCTTGAAAAGATCTTTCTGGATGAAAGACAACATACAACTTAATTATTCTACTGCTATCAAGTGATGTTAATACAAATAACACCAAACAAAAGGACAGTGCTGAATATATTTTCCACATTCACTATATTCACAGAGCAAACAAATACAAGTGGAAACACAGCAGCAAATTATAGCATTTGCAAAAACAGTATTAAAATATAAGTGAATACAGAAAAAATATTTTAATTAACAAAACAAATCAAATGGAAAAGATTCCTCAAATAAAGCTTTAAAAGTGAGTCTCTGTGTGACTGCCATGACTAATTATGCATCTATGTAATGTGTGTTCAATTTGGGCTTATTTAAATAGCAGAAATGCTCATTAGCTGCAGTATATCTGTGAAGTTTCAATAAACAGTTTAATGGTTTTTATGTTTAACCAATTTTCTAAGTTCTTATAATTTTAGCTTTAGTAGCTCATTAATGTTCTTTTTGATATCCATCTTACAGAATTCCTTTAAAGAATAGTAGCATTACTTCTGAAAAATACAAATATACTGTAACTTTCTTAATCCAAAATGTATAACTACAGCTATAATATGCACTAACAGATTAACTGCTGACATTGCCCAGTCTAAATGCCCAGCAAGTAAAGAAAGGCACAATCATGCTTCCAACATTCTCTACCCCTCTACTGTCCTGAAAAGGATTAAAAATTAGTTTGACTGGATAAAGCTGGGTCCAGTTACAGTGGGAGAGGGTCCTGCTGCTACTGACTTTGTTTTCTGTCACCAACAAGCAGATGTGTCTGATGTCTATCAACTCAAAGAGCAGAATTTCTGCCCTAAGTAAACAGGGCTTTAGAAATCATTATGAAGCCACTTTTGGATATTGGGAATGGGTAACCATTTCAGAGTGTGGACCTGCTGCACCCAAACTCATTCAGTAGACCTATTTGTGGAGAAAAATCCTATTCCAAATGGCTCAGCAGCAAAACACCAACATATTTCAATAGGAATCTTTTGAACATATATAAATTTCAGTTTTATATAACCATTTTTTACAAATCTGGTAACTCAAAGCCTGTTGGTGTGAGGCAGATGCTGTGCTAGCAGGGAGATGCCAGGGCATTCCCAGATGGGGTATCACAGCCTCTCCTCCTCCCCTTTACTCTTTCATTATAGTCAAGGCTTCAGTACTCTGAGGTCAAAGTTAGCCAGTTGTGTGAGCAGGCTCTATGAAGAAACTCAACAGTCTTTCCAAGTTCCAGAACTCCTAGTTTCTGTGCCATTTGGAGTTCTATATTTGATCAGAGGAAAACTAAAACCTTTTTCACTTATGAGGTCAGAGCTCTATGAATTTTTTTTCCTTTCTTCCCTAGAAAATGCTTCTCAAACTGTAGAAATAAAAATTAACTATGAGTGGGTTAAAGCACAATTGTAAACAACTTGGGAAAAGTTTTCTTTACTGTATGTCAAAGTCTTCCAGGGGAGTAGTAAGACCAGGGTTTGCTGTTGCAGTTTCCAAGAAAGATGACAGTTGTACTAAAAGTAAAAGCAAAATATCTGAAAGTTGTGATGGATTCCTGGAATTATGAAATAAAGTTTTGTCCTTCAGTCACGATGCAATAGCTAGCTACTAACAACATTTTTATACAACATATTCTGGTTCACAAATAACTTACTATTTCTGGGATTTTTTTTACAAAGGCAGTGCTTGGATTTTGCTTGGATATTTTTTAATTTCTCTTTTTTGCTGTTCTAAGAAAACAAAATAGATATTATCATGCTACGATTCAGTGTTCTGGTTACATGGGAATTCTTCCTCTTTACTGCTGCCTGCTAAACGTAGTGTAAAACCAAACTGAGGTTGCCAGTCCCTAGTCCTGGCTTAGTCCTTTGTTCTGCACTGAATTTTGTAGTGCATTTTGAGCACCATTTTCTGTACTTTCTCCATGGTTCTCCTTGGAAATTCATGAAAAAAAATCAGAACAAGGGCATTTGTTACAAAATTTTGCAGTCCAAAAGTATTGTTCCCTTTGCTTATCAGAAAGAAATAGATTAGGAAAGGGTTATTCAATGTTCAGACTTTAAAACCAATGGGACTGGTGTAGGATGTAGAGGCTGAACACAGTGGGAGGGAGCACACAGAACTGCAATTGTATGTGTTGAGTAGTTGCAATTCGGAATGGTGACAGAAGATATTTCAGTAATTCACTAATACATTGTAAGCCTCAAAAATAACGAACTAAGCAAAAAAGGCAAGAACCAAAGGAAAAGTACTAAATTCCTCTAACAGCTCTTTTTTTCTGTGGGTCAAGTTATGATGGCTTGAAAGCTATGGTAAGCTTAGCAGTTAAAATAAAGAAGCTTGTACTTGCAAAAACATTTTTCTTCAAGAAGCAGCAAAACATTTTTCTTACTCCATCTGCAGTAGTTGGATTTGAACAATTTGTTGGGCTGGTTTTTTACTGGTTTTAGTAAAATGGTAACCTTCTTAAAATAGTCTAGAAGGCAACTCCCCTGTTTAATCTATAAGCAGCTCCAGGAGCATAAAATGAAACTAGAAGTCAATTTTTTAAAGCAAGTGATTTATTTATATATATGATTCCCAATGGGAGGATGAATACCCAGCAGAACTGTTGCTTAAAAACACAATCAGCATTTTATTTTAAGAAAACAAAGAAGACTATATACCTATTGTGAATGCATGGAATCTCAGTTGCAAATTTAATAGTTACCATGCAAGAATAGGAAACATCTTGTTGAGGATAATAGACTAGAAAAAACTTACTAACCTATGAGCTATTTCTGCTCAGTCACCCACACACTTATGGCTTCTTATAAAACTTTCCAGCATGAGCATCAAGGCTGCCCTGAACACTTTGTTGAACTGGGTGGGGCTAACTCTAATTTTAGCATCTCTGATTTTGACAGTATTTTCTTTATTCTTTTATCAGTATAACCAGCTTTTATAGGATAAAACCTGCTATCTTAGCCCTTACCAATACTGCATTTGCAGTTCCCCGAGGTGCCTTACAAATTAGGTCAATTGATAGAGCTCTTTGTATGAGCAGCAATTAACATGTTTATTCAACCTGCACCTGAGTCACCCAGTCACAAAATAATTGAGATGAGAAGGGTCCTCTGGAGGTTGCCTATTCCATTCCCAGATCAAGTTCCAAGTCAAATCAGTTTGCTCATGGCATGGTCCAGTTTTGAGTACCTCAAGTATTTTCATCTCCTTCTTTTGATGGGGAATAGCAGAATATTTTCATCTCTTGAATACAGAAGTGTACTTCATTTAGAAAAACCAATCAATCACACAAACAAAAAAACACAACAAAATACTAAGATGATGTCTTGGTGGTGTTGTTCTTTTTTTTTCCATTTCTTTTTGTTATGTACACTGAAGTAGTCTGGAGTTTTGGTTGTAATCCAGCTCAGTGGTGAAAAACAAATTTGACATTCATTAAGACAGCTTTAAAAAAAAAAGACTTAAAAGCGAATGAAATGGTATGCTCAAAATAAGCACTTTATGCACTCAAGTCTTAGTTTCTTTTCACTTTCATGACATTCAAAACAAATGACTTCCATTTTTTCCTTTTTATTTGATTGCTCTTCTAACAGGAGTTTCACCCAAAATACAGTATGAAACTGAGGTGTTTTGCTCACCCCCAAAGTAAATAACTCTCTTCTCTCATGATCAGCTCACTGCATGACTGTTCCCCTCCCATTTTATGTTCCTATTTAAAAACCTCTCAACAATTAATTTAGACTGTGAATGCAACCTAGGAAATACAAGACTGGCACAGTACTATGGCTAAGCAGCACAGTAAGTTCAATATTTTGAGATAATTTTTAACATGGGAGAAAACAGAATCACTTCTGTATCATGAGGTCTATGAATCACAACAAAATATATCAATTGCATAGGTTACTATTGATTTACCACATGAGAGTCTAGAAAACCTTCCAAAAAAACCTAAATGCAGGGTTTCAAAAACAACACCAACAAAATCTGCCAAAATTCTTAGTCGATCAATGCCATCATCAGAGTAGTTAATGAATCTCTTAAAAAAAATCTTAAATCTTCTTCTTCTTGCCTCCTGGAGGTTAGACTGTGCCCTGAAATATGACCCACACAAATGCCAGTGTCTTTCCACAGCAATACAGCTCCAAGAGGAATGGGAGTCTGCTCTCTCCTGTGCCCTGTAGAGCAGGAGGCAGTGGCAGGCCAGCACGCAGCCCTGAGTAACGAGCACTGTAAATTGCTGGGTGCAGTCACCGCCTAGAAACAGCCTAGGAAGCAAGAAACTACCCCACAGCATTAGTAGCACGCACAAGATAGGATTGCTCTTGGTATTCACTTCACATGTTCCTCAAAATACCAGGCTGATCCTTCTTTTTACTGTAGGAGAGGGTTGAGATTCTTCTGACGGTTGCATGATGGTTTACCATTCTATACAACTGGATGCTGAGCAGGGAGTGCTGAGTACATCAATAAGGTTTAGAGCCTGCTTACATCACTTTGGATTTACCATTTTCCTTGATTGCAAAGATTCACAACACTACATTACGCTAAGGAATTTTGATTACCAAATTTCCTGGTCTTGTGCAATCTGAGGCACTTGCCAAGTCCTCTGTGAGAGCATTTATACCCAAAGGACCATGACAACATGTCATGGATTAATGGGCTGGCATGACCATGCCCTGTAAAGGCAGGTACATTGTTCACTAAGGCTTTCAGAACCTCCTAACCTAGATGACTGTCTCCAAGCTGAAAACCTTCTCATTTTATCAATGTGTCTTCTGCTGAGTCAGTATTTTTTAAGTTCTGAGGTGCATTCAATATACGTGCCTGAACAAAGAACAGTCTAAATGCTATTCAGTTCCCATGTTCTTAACTGTACTCATGTTCATCTCTCTGCTAAATGCAGACAATTCATCCAATCTCTGAAATGTCATCAATGTGCCAATTTCTGTACCTTTAATATAGAATTAAGTAATTGCTAATTTTTAAGACTAAACCTTGTAAAGAGCAACTAAGAAATATCGTGTAAGAGAGAAGTCAGTTCTCTTACATATGCACAAGAAATAAGTAATACCCAGACCAGCTGAACCAGAATAATGAATGTTTCAATGCCTGTTTAATTTGCTAGGTTAAAAAAAAAAAAAGATATTTCAGAGATCAGATCAGTTCAGCTTGAAGATGTAATATAATGAGTTTCTCTAGAGTTAATTAATGAGACCAGAAGAAATTCCCAAGAGTTTCTTTGAGAAGCTAAGAAGAAAAATATATGCCGAGGAACTGTACTTCTATGCTGAGTTCCAGCTCTATACAGCAATATGCAGAGAACTGCCTAGTTACCAGACCCCCAAGTCTTTTTCTAAAAGGTGTACCTGAAGGACAAACTCAGCAGTCACAAGCTAAGTAACCTCCAGAAGGCCAATTTCACACAACTGTTAAAGGACAGGACATGGCTGCAGCTGAAAGAACAATCTGTATTTGCAGCAGTCAGGGTTACCTTTATTGTCACTTAAAATGGAGCCAAAGGCACTGATCACCACATCAGCTTTCAGACGGACAACCTGATCCTCATCTTCTTTCCAGTTTCCATCACTGTCTTGTTCAGTTCGAACAAATTCCAAAGCAACAATTTGTCCACCCTTTAGAACAACTTTCCGAGGAGAAAGGAAAGGCAGAAATTCACACTTCTCTTCCTTTGCAAGTTCCATCTGTAGAGTAGAAGTAATAAAATATATAACTTTAACATGCCGCACTTTCATGGAGAAAAAACCCTAACAAACCAACCAGAAAAGATTTTTTGACTCAAGATGTTACCATGGATAATAGAAATCAGCTGTATCTAGTATGCAGACAGTCATCTTACTGTCAGCTTCAGAGCTTCTCATGCTACCAAATCAAGCAGCGCCAGTAGGTAAATTTTCAAGGCAAATATTTCTCCAATATATTTTCTTATCTTTCCATTACTTTGGATATGTTTTTCTTTTGAGGGCAAAAGGTTCCTCTTATGTATATATCTGTGTCTTTTAGGAAGTGTCTTGTTACAAACTTAGTCCATGCCCTGATTTGTGTTTACTATGACTTTAAGATTCTATAAAATGCTGACTACCATGTACAAGCAACAGTGTTCTGAGTGACAATTCAGATTAGAGATCTTCTGAATCTCTGCCATGGTAAAACTGCTTAAGTCAACTGTCTTCAGAATTTGACCATCTCTATTTACACAACTGTTTTGAATACGTATATTCCAACTGACATCATTCTATCATGGCCATTACTAAATGAAGCTACTTTTATTTTACTGTTTTCAAGGCCCACTGCATAATTGGATGAGTAAAAACATTGACAACTTTTAGAAATTTACCCAGGCTTCTACAGAAGATTTTGGTTCAGATTATACCAAGAATCTGACTAGCATATGAGTCTGTGAAATGGCTTCAGTAATCTCATTCTGTCTAGAACTCTTGACTGAAGTGCAACAAAAGTAAATCATGCACCAAGAAACCCTCTATTACCTTCTTTGCAGCTCCATTCCCCTTCTGGAAGATCTAAGATTCCCACCTTCTTGAAACAGACAACCAAACTTACCATAAATCTCATGATAAAGATGCATTAGATGGTGTGCTATTCTCAAGTATATAAAAGTGTAATGTACCAAATAACTGAAAACAAAAAAAGACTACTAAAATAAGAAAAAAAAATCTGCAAAAAACCTCCCGTAGTGCATATAAATTGAGGAAGCACAGTAATTTCAAAATGTGCAGATGACCTGGTAAATGCCAAAGTGCAAAGTCAAACTAAAAACCAAATTGAATGTTGAAATATGTGATGAATAACATTGCTTCACTGTCATTGGCAGTGATTCAAAGCCAAAAGCACTGTAAATAATTTTAGGACAGAAAAGGGAACGGGAAGGAAAGGAACGGGAAGGAAAGGAACGGAACGGAACGGAACGGAACGGAACGGAAAGGAAAGGAAAGGAAAGGAAAGGAAAGGAAAGGAAAGGAAAGGAAAGGAAAGGAAAGGAAAGGAGCCTCACAAGGCAAGGTCAGAATCACTGAGATTCCTTAAACAGCAAGAAGGTATCATTTTAGAATCTAACCGTGATCTCAAGAGCCACCTACAATACTCTAATGGCTGTTTGATTCCAAGATGGAAAATTTTATTTCACTTCCTAACTTACATGAAATTCTATGCCCTGCTTGCAAATACATCTCTCTGACTTGTCAGGAAACAGACACAACAGTGGAAAATTATTTAAATAGAGTGCATACAAACATTCATATATTTTCAGAGCATTTTCATAAACAAAACCTTTAGAGATGTCTGTTAAGTACCTATAGCACACTTTGAGGCCACCTAGAAATAACTCCTCAGAAATGCTGCTATTCAATTTTACCTCTTCTGGGACAGCCCTGATATGAGTGAATCCCTTCCTGAAGACCACAAACACACGACGAGCTCCGCAGCGCAGAGCAGATGTTGCACAGTCAAAAGCAGTGTCTCCTGCCCCGAGTACAATCACAGTTCCATGTATTGATGGCAATGGAGAGTGACAGCCACACATCCCTGAAAGATAAAAGGAAAACCCCATTTTCAAGTAGAGAAACCATTTCTGCTTGACAGCTCAAAAGGTACTTGTACTCAAAGCAGTGTAAAATTGCATCTTACAGTTTCCAAGCATGGAGTGTCACTATCAAATTATTCTGCTTCACTGAAAGACAGTTTTATTCCCCCTTTTAAGATATGCTCATATACATAATTTCATAGTCAGTACTCTAAGCAGCTGCATCTTTCTATTGAGAAAGAATTCAAATGACAACATGTTTGTATGGTTGTGGGTCCTGTCAGGTTGAAACTAGTATTTTGAGATCTTTTTATTCAAAAAGTAAGTTTCTCATCAGATTCATTATCCTCCCAGCTTAAAAAAACCAAAACAGAACAAAACAACAACAACAAAAAGATGACCGGTTGTTGTTTATAGTTAAATAAACTAGTTACAGTTTACAGTTCTGTGTATTAGAGTACCAACATCAGTCCCCTCAGACTTCTATAAAACACTGACTCTGTTCTGGTTGTGAGATGATTCTCTGAGGCTATTCATCAGCTGAACATGAAGAAAAAGAATATTGTTACAGTAATTCTTCCACTGGAAGAAAATGTTTAATCTACAGTAGTTTTCTACAAATCATTTGTAAAAAGTTACATGGAAAAAATGACAACATTATGTGTTCATCATCTACAGCTTGTATTTGATGATTCAATTAAACAAGAAATAGTTCAGTAAAACTGAACTGTGCCTGTTCCCTGGATGAGACTGCACCTTATCACATGTTTAAGTACAACTAACTGTTGATTAGGCAGATGGTTGCAACTTGAAAAATAATGACATTAATAATACAGAGCTATATTCTCACTGAGTCCAGGACAGTTCCAGTCAGGAGGCACTAAGCTGGCCATTTACCTATTGTACTTTAACTCAAGGATCCTACTAGAGCAGATTTTCACATGTAATTGTGGAACACATGTATTATTGAAGTAAACAATCCTTTTCATTTAGACATACCAGCAGAATGAGAAACAACAACCTAATATGCCTATTCTCTCTCCATTTGAAAAATGCTTAATGCATAACAAATGCTATTATTTTCCGCCTCCATGCATGTGGTGTCACATTTACTATTTATTTAATAGGATTCTTTGTCTAAAATACTCACTAAACTTTTCTCATTTATTTTTAGTGAACTGAATACTTCATAAAAATTGAGCAGTGGAAAAAGCACAAGTGAAGCAGGGGGCTGGCAGCTCAGAGTGCCATTAGAGTATGAGTCTAGAAGGGATCAGTCAGAGCAGCCCGCTTTGCTCTTGGGAACACACTCCTGAGGCAAATTCACAGCATGTATTTGTGAGGGGAAACCCTTTTGGAGGGAAGTATATTAACAAGTGTCATTCAGAATTAATAAGCAGGCAGAATATGTATTTTACCATGAATAAGTCTATTATGTCTATTATTTAGATAACTGTCACAGTGAAAAAAGGAGGATAGAGTAGGATGTGGTACGTGTATATTTTACTCTAAAATTCCATGCCTTAGAGAGTAAAAGGTGGCTATAGCTACAGACAGACACTAGGAAAATTAAGTAAAAGAGACCATGTTAATTAACAGACAACACCAAAGAGCTATCTATTACTGTCAATCAGAAAAGGTTAGTTCTTCCAAGTTCATCCTTTTTCCCGTTGTAGACTTAATACAAAAAAATCCACAACAAATTATTGCATATGCCAGCAAAGCAAGAGGGCTACTTTGCAATATTTTGAAATAGTGGATCGCAGTATATAGACTCTCATGCAGGCAGGTGACATACAGTACACAACTGCTACATATCTTCTCAAAATTCTACGAAGTATTTTTAGTCACATTGTTTCAAGAGAGGATTGTTTTGCAGAATTTACTTTTCCTTTGTTAATCTACAAAGGTATTGCCCTGCATATTCTCAATCTGTTTTATTTTCAAACATCTCTGTCCTCAGAACAAAACCCAGAAGCTCACCCTTTTCTCCCCATTCATTTAAGATTACTTTGAGCTAAGAAAACAGAAACAAGCATTTGATGAAAACAGCAAAGAGATGGGACTGATGAGATGCAGAATTTAACTTCTGAAATCTTGCATTAAATGTATAAATGTAAAATGTATAAATTTTATGCTTATAACCAGAATAATCTGCCACAGAATGCAGAAAAGTGCTCAAGAAAAGTCTACTAAATAAGCAGGCAATCCTATATGATGCTAAAAGAAATTTCTGAATGCTGAAATGAAAATCAATTTGTAAATAAAACAAGTTCTATTAAGTCATATGTAAAATAACACATTCTGTCCTAAGTAAAAACTGTATATTAATTTCTTTTTTTGTCCGGGGAATCTAGACCATAAAAATATGTGGCATAGAAATCACATATTTGCGGCTTATGATTTCATATTCAGGGACACTGAAAGCATCTGTACTCCTTAGGGAGCAAATGCAGCTATCTCTGTGCACAAAGAAAGATGTGAAACCATAAAACAAGACTGCATTTGGTGCCTCTGAACTGAGCTCTTTCTTATTAACTCTTCTCATACTCCTGTTGTCCTGAGCCTTAGACTGTGAGTTCATTGGGTAAGGAACTAGTGCTGATTTAAATGTGTCTGTAAAACCTGCAGCACCTGACTTGGGATCAAGTAAAAGAATTTATCAACAATCTACAAATCAGTTGCTTATATAAGTCAGAAACACCTTTTTTAATATCAGATTTTTTCAAACCATCTTATATAAACTATTTTTATCAAGATACTTTATACAAAGGAGAAGCTTATGTCATCTCTTGACAATAATTTAAAATAAGAAATATAACTTATTAGGGGAAATTATTTGCCATAAGTTTAGATTTGTAGATATGATTATTCCATTTATAATCTCTGGGACTAACTTTCCTGACCATTCTCCTGAGGTTGCCACTCACTAAGAAATCCCTGTCCCAGACATATTCAGTGGAAGATACTTTGTGATTGGATGTGCTGCTTTGTAGCCAGACAGTTCAATATAACAATAACTGCTAATGACTTGTTGAATGTGATTACGAGAAGAATATGGTACCACTCACCTGGTTTACTTGCCATTGCTACCAAAGGTAAGAAGTCTTTAGATGTGTAGAATCCTTGATTCATTCTCAGTCCTTCGAATATGCTGTCTCTGTTTGGTTCTGGCAAACCTGAAATAGATATTTTATGGCACATCAGAATTTCACAGGAAATTTTAGTGACCAACATATATTTTGACTGACATATATATACTCAAAAACATTGTCAATACAAGCACTTTTACAAACCCTTCAACGTTTCCAAAAGTATACTGCAAACGATCACAGTTGTAGTCTGCAGCTTATATAACTGGTGATTGTTTAATAGCACAAGCACTGAAAATCAGGTTCCTTGACTATGTGAGTACTCGTATAACTCAAAACAAATGTAGGGGAAGGGATCAGGGAGAACAGGGTGCAAAAGCAGGTAATACATATGAGGCAGTAACACCAACAGCTTAACTGATGAGGGGAGGAGGACAAATGGCAGCGCTGTAGGTCTGACCTGTGAGTATCTCCATGCCATCATTTTTTTGCCATTCTTGATTATTTTCTCAAAACCTTGAAGTCCTGATCAGCTGAAATTTATTCCTAGTTATTAAAAGCACACTTTTAGACAGAATCCATAGGATACAGGCAAGGATTTACTTCACAACTATTAATACCAACAAATACCTTTCAGTTAAAAGAAAGCAGCAAAAAACATCTTCCAATTACAAGAGAACATAATCTCATTTTGGTGTGAATGGCTGGACAGCACAAAAAGCCAGCCCCAGCTGACACAGCAGTTAAACCATTTTATTCATGCAAATACAATCAGGTTATTTTCAACAGTCTCAACTTTCATATTTACATCTAAAACCCCATAATATTATTAAAAGTATGCTAATTAATAATTACATACTGAAATGGAGTAAATGTCAACAATTTTTCTAAGAAAACGTACTGGCACTGAGGAATCCTCAGAGCAAGTAGGAAGAACTGGAGCATACAAAGCAATCTGTGTTCCCTCCATTCTCAGGCATGGGTGGCAGCAGACTAATATCACTCGTCTTTGAGACATACTGGTCTGGAAAACCCTAATAACACAATTTGAGCATCTACAATAATGCAGATTTCCATGCTGTGAAGAAATTTTCCAAATAGGGAAGGTTTGGGAACTTTTTATATTAATTAAGCAACCATAATCTGTCTCTTTGCAGCATATGGCCAGAACTACATAATGAGAAAACAGTACTTTTTCATGAGTTACCTACATGAAGAAGTTTTTCTAGCCTCTAGAACTCTGAATGTACTACAATACTAGAAAAATAAAATACACTTTTAGATTTATTAGTTTCAGTGAAGCAAAACAAAATATATTCTCAGTGAATTCAAAATGCCTACAAGCCAAAAAGCAAATAAAAAATCCTGAAATTTGATCTCTATTTATAAAGAAAACTCATGACTCAGTTGCTGAACACCCGACTTTGAAACCAACACTGATCTATAGTTGTATATTGAGAAAAAAAAAGGTTAAAAAATACTAGCACGTCCTGAACTTGAAGACCTTTGAATGCTGTACTTTCTGGCTAGACTGGAATTTCAGCTAATGAATAATGAATAATGGATATCTTAAGAGGCTGCCAGAAATACTTAGTACTATAGAGAGTACAATATGTAAAATGCATTAAAGAAACTATTTTTAAAAGGGCATAGATTTTCTTCTATGTATATATTGCAAAATCATCTATGGCAAGAAGAGTATCTCAGAATAAGTTCTCAGTGACTGCCTGCAGGCAGAGGACAGAGTAATCCAACTATTTCTATGGAGATATCCATAAACCAACTCAGAGGCCTCAGTTGGCTCTTGGGAGAAACACTCTTGTCATTAGTGGCATGTGCAGCCTGCATTAAAGATAATTCCCTACCCATCTAATATGCATCTCCATTCAAACACAAAGAGAAACCCTCAAAATATTTTACCCGTTTATTTTTTGCTGTTTTTATCATCTCCAAATGAAAATTATTTGGTCTCTAACAGTATCAGTACTTTAGCTTCCATAGGCTGAATAAAGAGTATAATAAAGGAAGTGTTGCAATGCTCTTGGTCTAGGTTTACCACTAGTTTGGTATCACTGAAATCAAAGCAGTTGGATTAAGAATGCATTGGGTTCAATAATGTTTAGCCTGGCTGATATGGCCAAACAACTGCCAAAGAGGTAGTCAATATACGTTGACTATTATCTACTATTATTTTACTATTTTCATTTTGCTGAAAACTCTCTGAAAAACAGTTTTGTGATATTTACATTTGAAGGAAATGCAGGGGATTTCTTCTGTTATACTTATAAACACTTAGCACAGATTTAAGCTCTTTGCTAAGCCCCTGCTGGAAGTTGTACTGGGTTCTGATGTATCTCCTTTTACTCTTCAGTATTTGCTATTGTAATGACTGTGTTTATTTTTGTTAAAATAGAGAGATTTAGTACTTCTTCAAGCCACTAGGCAAGGTAAGACAAAGAGATCAAGAACAGATAAGATTCACTTTAGAGACACCATTTCATAATAAACATCCAACCCACAGAAGTGTGCTTTACAGAGAGATCAAATACTGATAAATAGCCAACAGCTTCTTGGGAGAGAGAATATTTAATGAAAAAAAATAGCTGTAGAGGAAAAATGCAGTTTTGAGCAAATGGTTTTAGAGAAGAAATAAAATTTTTAAAAAACCCAGTCACCTATGAAAGACACAATTTAGGTAAAAATAATGAACCAAGAGAAATACTCCTTGAAGATAAATCAGAGAGATCCTTTAGAAAAAGGGAATTCACACACTAGTACAAAATAGCCAAGAGTCACCCAAGAAAAAAATCCTTAGGAAAACATAAGGTTTCTTCCCTAGCTTTTAGGCTGAAGCCAAGTAAGTCAGTTCTCTGCTCTCCAAATCCATGTGAAGCCATCTAAAAAGATTTTTTATTTATTATTTAGTATTTCCTGTTCTGAAACAATCTATCACTATCCCACATCTCCCGTCTTCAAATAATCTGCATCAAAATCTAGTGATAACAATTATTTCCCTCCTCTGCACTGAAGAGCAACTCTTTTGAAGGGCAAGCAAGAGGAGGCAGCTTAGAAAGGCAGCTCCCCTGGTGGTGTTTGGACAGCCTCTGCACACCCTTACACAAGCAGAGGGCTACACTGAGCCTCTCACCTTCTGCAGCCACAGCCCTGGCTTCCTGAAGCCTCAGCTCCTTGCTGATGCCA
The DNA here is from genome assembly GCA_013397315.1 of Donacobius atricapilla. Lineage (NCBI taxonomy): Eukaryota > Metazoa > Chordata > Aves > Passeriformes > Mimidae > Donacobius > Donacobius atricapilla. The sequence continues at coordinate 714,863 of WBMY01014150.1, forward strand.
GGGAACAAGCTTCTGAAGCAACTGATATCCAAACCACGCAATGAAGCCTCATGGGCTGTGGAAAACTGCATTTACTAAGAATAGAGAAAGTAGAAACATTGTGAAAATAACAGCTTGCATGACAGATCTAGTTCAGCTTTGCAAAATCTAACCTAGACAGTCCCAATCTGGGTCAGGTGCAGAACAGAAAGCAATTCATCTTGATTCCTGACCCTCTGGTTTGCTGTGCTCTGCCATCTCCAGATGCTCTAGCAGATTATCTCTCAATAGGCATCACTACTGTCCTTCCTTCCTTCATTTGAACCCCACAACTCCTTCTCCAGTGCACAATTCCTCAGCACCAAAGTCTCTTCCATGTATGACACACCACATACTTTCTGAAGTCCTTAACCAGTAAAACTGTGGCTTTGGAAAACACAGACTTTAACTTCCTATTTTTATATCCTTTATATATACATATAAATATATATGTGCACATATGTATTAGGAAAAACATCATCTGCCTCCTATTAGGATCTTGTACTCCCTGTTCTCACAATACTGATGCTTATCAATTTTCTTCATGCACAGTCTCAAGTCCATTGTTTCCTTTTAAGGAAAATTCAGATACGATTCCCTAGTCCAGTTGAGATATGAATTGCTAAATGATTAGAATAAATATGCCAGATGTACAAGGCAATGTACCAGAGTGATGCATAGACACTGTACGGGATTGGCTTGCAGAGCAGGGCACCAAGTCCACTCAGCGGCTGCACCAAAAATCCAGGCATGTCAACACATCAATCAGCTAAGTCTGCTGCTACTGTAACTACGAGCCTGATCTGGGTAGGGAAACTAAAGCAAGTACAGGCACTGCATATCTATCTCCTATTTGGATCAAATCCCCTCTCCTCAGCAATAGCTATGCTTCTGAGCCTGAATTTACTATTTGGATTACTTAAATCTGACATGGTTGGGCAAATTTGCAGTTTCAAATAAACTTCTCAACTGATCTTAATAACTGACACACAAAATAAGCTCTCATCGTTGATAAGGGTCAAATGTAGCTTTCACTGGCAGCTGACTAAAAACACATCTCCAGACAAAAAAAAAAAAAA